>JAECUM010058108.1:0-22141 GCA_016617855.1 Megalonaias nervosa | reverse complement strand
CCATTTCGCTCAGGAGAAAAATTCATGGAAACCGACACGATCGGAATTTCTTGAAGATGTCCAGAAAAGTTGTATAGAATATGGGCACGGTGGATTATGGAATACTAAATACGACTATAGTGACGATATCTCAGTTAATATGGTAGCATGTTATCCTGGGAGTTTTCTTGGATATGGAGAATATTCTAAATACTTTAAGAGATTTGGACAGCCATCACATGAGATGACCAGAGTTGCGATAAATGGACCCTTACCAGATTTCGACTTAACCGGATTTGCCTATATAGAATCATTCGAGTTCACAGAAGATCTCCATCCTATTACTTATGTTTGGTTTGGAAGACATTTTTCAGAAAAATGTTGGGTTCCAATAGTACTATTGCGATATATGCTTGATGCTGGAATTTTAATATCGTTGAGAGTAAATGAAGCAATTATATCGTATAGTCCACAGAAGCAAGTTTGGTTACCAAAACCGGATAGATTTAATGTCGATGATGCCAGGAAAGAATTTCCTGATCTTGACGAAGATGACATCATTAAAATTACTAATAATATACGTAAATGCAGGGACGAACATGATGAAAAACTTGCAAAAGATCTTGGTAGAAAGATAATCGGTAAGTTTACTCAAGGTAGTTCATACGATTATAAACGACACTGTACAAGATTGATTATGGACGATGCTGAACTAGATTTTATAATCGCTGATACAATGGAAAAAAACACATTTATAAGCCGATGTAATGCTTATTTATCAGATGGAACCAAACTAGGTACGATTGTGAGCTATATTGATGGCAACTCACCGCAATTTACTCATTTAAGATCTTCGATGCTAGCCTATGTTTCGATAAATCTATTGTCTATGATAAATAGATTTCCTTGTTACGCTGTCAGAGTTGCTACGGATTCATTTTATATACATAAAAAATATAAGGATTTATTAAAACCGCTACTCGGTAATGGTGAATGGGGAACATGGAGGATAAAGCAAGAAAATATGCTTAGTTATTCTGAATCTGCCGACGTTCAAATTAAGGAAATATATTACAAAAATAATGATCAAGTATCAAAGTCATCTGCACCATCTGTATACGATCCTGTGGCTAGACATAAGACTGTTTATCTGAATGGATGTGGTGGTTCAGGCAAAACAACTCGTGCGATTAAATTGTTTATGAATAATAATTCAGATATAATTGTTTTGACACCTACACATAAATTAGCCAGGGAAATAAAAGAACGAGGAGTAAAATTATGTACATATCATAGTTTCTTTAGATGGTGCGGAGACACATGGACTCCTGAACGAATGGGTGAGAAATATATACCTAAATATATTATATGGGACGAGGTGGACACGGTGTCGTTAGAAATATTAAAAACATTTATTGATTGGTTATTGACAAAGAATACTGCTGTAATAATGTGTGGTGATCATGGTCAACCACCACCCTTTATTGGACAGTCACCACATGAATGGCTGAAAAATAATGTAGATTATTATGAAGAAATAAATGATGACCATAGAGCTATTGATGAACCGCTGAAAGAACTTAAAAGATTATTCAGACTACAGCCAGATAAAATACAATGTGAGATAATGCGAGGAGTAATTCCAGAAACTACTATGAACGATTTTCTGAGTTTATGGAGACCTGCTGATTTGATAGTTGCAAGTAGAAAGATAGTTCGTGATGAAGTGCAAGAGAAATTATTTACGTTACATAAAGAAAAGTTTTCAAATCTACCTGTACCTTTGTGTTATCGCCCAGCAGATACTCGACGACAGAATATTGATGTTGAGATTCCTGGTGCCTTGGTTCCACCAAGGATACAAAATCTTGTACTGAATGATATTGTTTTGGTTGCTGTTGATGTTGTTGAGAATGCATTGAGTATGGATAAATCTCCATGGACGTTAGGATACGCTATAACGATCCATTCTTCACAGGGGTTAACTATTTCTGATACAAATATCTGGATTGTCGATGATCGGATCGAATGGTCGAAATTAGTCTATCTCGCAGTATCTCGAGTCAGAAGAATATCTCAATTATATAGGGTTATTATAAATTTTACAGAAAATAATGTTCAAATTGTTAATAATGACATAAGAAAAAAAAACTATTTGGTTATAAACAATGTGACAAAAAAAATAATCGTGATTTTGATATCGATACTGAATTTATTATAACACTAAAACAACGACAGAATAATCATTGTGCAAGTTGTAACGTAGTAATGTTATAGCAATATTCGAATAATAATCCAAGACAATTTACCGTAGACAGAATTAATAGTGATCTTGGTCATATACGTGATAATGTGATGCTAACCTGTCTCGAATGCAATCGACGTAGAGGTTCTGGTTATGTAATTGTATGTGGTGGTAATTGTGTTTCTTTAGGAATTACTTGTAATTGTTCACGCACAAATCCACGTTGAGGAGCAGTAGAATCTAGTCTGTAGATTGGAGGTCTACCAGTGGATCTAACCACGCTAGAAATTGTATGTGTAGTCACGCTCCAGATAGGATCAGTTGCTCTTTTTTTACCACCTTCAAGTTCACCAGGTTCATATAAATATCTTACAGTTACATTACCTAATACTGGTTGAGAGGAAGATTCACGGCGTTGTATTTGTATATATTTTTTTGTAATCGCATTAGAAGGTTTCATGGAAGTTGAACGAGTAATTTCATTATTTAACACAGCTATCACACCTGGTAATCTTGCAACCCATTCACGAGATCTCTCATCGGACTTAAAGTCAGTAGATATTTCCTTTGCATATTGGTATCCAAATAACCGCTCAGCAAGTGTTCGATTAAATCGTTCAACGATTGCCTGATCACGATGAATTTCAGTGTGTCCTCGTCTGATTTTAACGTTATGTCGCTTCATCAACGATAATACTGCACCAAGAAATTCTTTGCCAGAATCAACCTGTAATAGCTGTGGCCATCGTAGACCACCACGTTGATAAATTCGTTCAAACGCAGATGCAACTTCAGATGCTGTCTTTGCTGATAATGGTTCCGCTTCTTTATATCTACTTGCAACGTCAACGACAGTCAATGCGTATTTGTATGTGCGTGATTTTCGTCCACGTGTTTTAATAGTATCATGAGGTAAAAACAAAATATCTGCCTGATGAACATCATTAGGGATGCTAACATCAAAATGTGTGTATTGAATTTTTTTAGGTGGTGGTAGATAAATTTGCCATATTGCCTGTCGTGCTAACCACGCTGCAGCAACAACGCGTGAGACTTTTGCTGCTTCAACAAGTTTAGTAATCGCTGCTTTGCCTCTCCAATATCCTCTCGGAGAATAATAAATGGATTCCATTATAATAATTATGTAATTAATTACCAGCCCCTAGCATTATTTTACCTTTCATGGCAGATTTTACTAGAAAACTAGCGAGTTTTTCTCTGAGAGATTTATTAGGTATAGAATTTAACGCATGAATCAATTTCACATCTGCGAGATGCCGTTGCTGCAAATCTTTACTTTTATACGCAACATCATGAACATGACATGCTTGATCAATCTTATTTACTGGATGCTCTCCAGGTCTTGGTTGATCTTGATCATCAAGTCGGATATCAAGTCGAATTCCAGGACCACAATAATTATATCCAGGAAGGTGTTTCTCACCGGGGTATTTAGCCCATGGAGCTCCTGGCAATTTCCCTAATGAAGCGGCTATATCACCACCAGACTTAGTCAGGGAGATAAATTTATATTTTTGTGTGCCACATTTTACACATTTACCTGTAATTGCACGTCTTTTATTTTTGTTGTTATCGTTGTCAATCCAGTGGTGGATGTGGGTACTCTGCATCGAACGCAATATAAACTCATATTATTTATTATATGGATATAATTGACTTCTCAGCGACACGAAAACAAGAACCAGTAAAGCACCATCCAGCACTACCAAATTCTATCAGAATGATTATAATAGGTCCATCTGGATCTGGTAAAACACAATTATTACTTAATCTGATAATGAGATGGATGAAGTGGGACAAATTATATTTAGTAGCACCATCTGTAGATGATCAAAGATGTTATGAAGTACTTAAAGATTTTAATCAAAATGCAAAATTATTGAATGAAGATGGCAACGATATTGTTGATTTTATCACCGATATTGATGAAGCCCCATCTGTAGATGACTTAGATGGATTCATCAATAATCTCGTAGTATACGATGATGTGATGCTGGACAAACAATCAAATCCAGCTAGAATATTTTCTCGAGGTAGGCATAAAAATACTGACGTGATTTATGTTACACAACGATATACAAAAATACCTAAAGTGATCAGAGATAACTGTAATATTTTGGTTGTGTTTAATGGAGTAGATAATTATACTTTACAGAATATTTATTATACTTGGTGTTCAGGAGATATGGATATGATCAAGATTAAAAACTTTTTTTCAAAAGCACAAGCTGTTCCGTTCGGATTTATAACAATAAATCTACATGACCCAAGATCCAGATATCGTATAGGTCTGGATAAAATCTTTGGTTAATTTACAGCAGCAGAGAGGGTGAACTACCAATACTGAGTGACCAACGGGTAAAATAAACAAATAAAAACGCGCGTCAGAGATAAAGTAACTAGGTTGTGGTTTTTATCGATGACCTTATTTTTTTTCAGCCTTCGTAGGAATCCTTTTTTTTAATAAATAAGGTCTCTAACAAAAATGGTCTGTTCATCCTCTCTGCTGCTCGAATCTATTACAGGGTCATAATTTATTCATACTCATTGTACTAGATTATATTATTTTTCGTTTGTTTTAAAAGTTCGCCAAGGGCGGCTATTACTATCCTCTATGAAGGTTGTTGTTGTCGTTGTTGTTGTTGTTGTGGGGCTTAACGCCATTTCTCAGCACACGATAGGCTATACATGGAGGCCAGTATTAATGGTGGAGGAAGAAACCGGGAAATCCCCGGAAAGAACCACCGACCCACGAGAAGCTACTGGCAAGCTTTCTCACATATCCGCATTCGCCGAATCCTAGACTCGAACCCACGCAGACAGAGGTGAGATGGCAGTGATCCGTAACGGAGAGCGCTTTAGACCACTCGGCCACTCGGGGCCCCCCTCTATGAAGGAAGAAAGAAATAAGAAGGATAATGATAAGGAAAGCAGGTTGTTGAAAATATTAAAGCAGAGATTGTAACATACATACATATATACATACATACATACATACATACATACATACATACATACATACATACAGACAGACAGACATGCATAATGCATGCATGCATGGATGCAGACAGAGAGGCAGGCAGGCAGGCAGGCATACATACATACAGACAGACAGACATGCATACATGCATACAGACAGACAATGATGGATGGATGGATACATACATACATACATACATACATACATACAACTTTTGATATTACGTTACTTTTTCTGCATACTTATTTACCTACTGGTTCTTTATTCTCTTACATTCGCACTAAATATAAATTGAACAATATTGCATATGCAACAGACACTTTACGATGAAATTTTCTCTAAAGTTACATCCGCTTGTGTTTTGGTGATAAATTGTTGCATTCTGTTACTGAAATAGGACAGCGAATGGAAATCATCGACAGGTATTGTTAATGTTGTCGGGAGTAAGAGTATTCATCTTAAGATAGTGAACAAACCTAATTCTGATTGATGCAGAATTGGTTTAAATGCAGTAATGTATTCATTACTATAACCGATTTAATGTTGTTCAATTTGTGACAGTCTATTTATTTGTGCCTATTATAGTAGATACTTTTGCGAATTCGTTGATTTTCATTGGACAAAAAGTTCTCCGTAGACAGAAAATAAAAATGACTTCATCCGATACTTTATTTTTCAATATGCCGGTTGAAGAGGAAGTATCCTCTTTCGTTATAGATCACTTAATATCCTATATATTTGTTTGTTTGGTCATTATACCTTGGGCTGCATCCAGGGCCGTAGAAAGCGATCACGGGCCCTGGAGTAAAAAACACCCGGGCCTCTCCTAATTCTTGTTCAAAAAAAATATTTCTTTAATAAAATTAAAAGGTGTTGTCGTCCTCGCTGCATCTACCATGGCACGTTGGTCGAATTTCGTAGGACAAACAATTCTTCGCTACGGCAGACCATGATTTAGACCGTCCGGACGTTATTATTATTGAATATACTGCTGTGAGAGAATGTGTCCTTTATGCTTTATGGGCAATACCTTTTTACAGATGGTGTTGGTAATTATTTTCTTTTTTACAGTAACTAATAGATATTCATTGATTTCAGGTGACAAGCCGTTCTTCGCTTTGCCAGAAAAAGACTTGTGTACAAAGTTATTCTTGAATTTGGCAATGTAAAAAATGTGTCCTTATTTTCCTATCGAACATAACGTTACATATCTGCTCAATACGTTAACTTTATGGTTTATTTTCAACCATGGAATAGAGTGAAATCTGTTTCTAACAAATAAATTGAAATCAAAGTAGTAATTTCAGCCATAAAATGAATTATTAATTGCAAACCCACCAGTGCCAAATTATGTCACTTATTTTAGAGACAATAAAAATTGTATCAAGATTTATTTATAATAAATTGTTTGTAATAATTTATCGTGGTATGTTAGAGGCTCTTTAGGGTCTTATTGTTGCACTACGTTATCGATAAGGAAGAGAAAGAAGGTCTGGTACAGACAAAACACCTTTTACACATGGTGGCAGACCATTACGCCTTGCAAATGCCAAAACAGGGAATGCAACCCGAGATAGCAAGCATGAAAAAAAATTGCTTTACTACATCAACACTATATTTGCATCTAAAAATAATTCATTTTGAGCCACTAATTTATATTGTGCTTCCACAAACTGTAATGAAGCGATATAGGCATACTCTATGAGATGTCTACTAGATTGTTTTCGCGGTAGCCTAATGTCGGGCCTCCAAACATGCGATCTAAAGGGTTTTTCAATAATAACACAAACAAATTTTGAAAGAACTTACGGAAAGGACTGTCAGAAATCGACACCTGACGTTTGCTAATCAGTATATATCCAAGGTTTGTAACTTCATTTAAATTAAATATTTGAAAGTGGGGTTTTTTTTAGCATTATAGGTTTTTGTTTTCTTTCATTGTGGCTGTAAATAATTGGGACCTGACTTTGTGCCATCAATTTACTTCGTGTTTCATAAAAGAGACGGCTAAGCTTGTTTTTCATCCTTAAAATGTAATGCATCGATTGTGACCATAGAACACGCAGAGAGTCAACTTTATAAATTAATGGATGTGTTATTTAGAATATTTCAAGAGTGGGCTATGATTTTATCATTCACTGTTAAAATTATTGATTGCATGTTTCTTCTTCTCCTTCCACGTGTAGATCGCAGCGGATCATTTCCAAGGATAGGGTCGGGATTTTCGACCAATCATCAATTTACTATCGAACAGATATATTTTCTCCAAAATAGAACAGTTATTGAAGTAATATTAAATTCTAATAATAATAATAATAATATATCATTGAAATCACACACTCAACCATTCGACAAGTATCGAGAGTTACAATGAGACAATATTTTTAAACAATAATTGAACCTTTGATATTCTGTTATCCTTCCACAAACTCCTAAATCATATATTGACCTATATCGTAATACTTACACTGGTATTACTCTAGATGCATACGACTTTCATTATAATTAAATTAAATTAATCAGGTTAATTTGTTTTCAATGCCAGTCTCTTGTTTAGTATTATAATAACTGTGATTAATAATGTTCACAGATTTGTCCCTGCATTGGGGTCTTCAATGGCGATAGAACTAATATACCAAGATTAACATAATGGACATATATGAACCACAAGACCAAACGTTTTAACTATTTTTCAGTCATATCGCTACGATGCCTGCAGTGTGTCAGTTTATAGTGATGTCTAGCACAGAGGCATCATGCCACAGACATGTAGCATGATGTCCCACCAAGCCACATTAACACTGACCTCTTAATGTTGAGCGCCAAGCGAGGCAGCTGTGAGTACCATTTTGTTAAAGTCTTAAAGGCTTTGGTATGACTCGGCCGGGGTTCGAACCCACGACCTCCTGCATCCAAGGCGGACGCTCTAACCACTAGGCCACCGGAGCGGTCCTGAGTAGTTTGTATATATTTATAGTACATATACAGGTATTTAGATTTTAGCTCAACTAGTCATAGACCAGGAGAGCTAACGAGATGGTCTGCTATCTTCTGTCTGTCTGTTAAGCACAAGTTTGTCAATAAGATTCCTAAACATATGATAGCCATGAAACATTACAGGCAGTCATCCCAAAGTCTGGTTGGTCCTACAATGGTGCTGCTGAGGCAGCCAATATGGCCACCACGGTGACCATCTTGAAAATCTTGTTGCAACTTATCCTGAATGGATGGTCATATCAGTTAGGGGTTTTCACTAAAAAACTTGTGTCCTGAATGAAAATCATGCATGTCTGATATCCCACGAGGCAGTCATCTTGAAAATCTTATTGCAATTCCTTATGAACAAAATTTGACATCCGGTTGTCACCAGAAGAACTCGTATGATGTCTAGGTGGTCCAAACTAAACGAAGACAGTTCCGTTTCTTTTTATTGCTACTTCTGAATATCACCATGGAAATTTTACTATAGGACATTGAATGACATCCAATTTAGCCACAACAAGAGCCATCATTAATTATATCACCATGGTATTTTCACAAAAGGAATTGTTTTGGTGTCTAGTTGGTTTGTCAAGAAAGTTTTCAAGATCTGTCATCCATTATGCCCACCAGTGTTCAGCCTGAAAATATTTGTCCCTATTACTCCTTGATGCAAAGTCATGCAACATTTGGTTATAACAAGAAGTCATTTTGTGTATTTGGTGCTAAATGAAAATGGTGCATATCTGTTATCCACTATTTTGTTATTGCGACTCCTCCATAAATGAAAAGTCACTTGGACTTGAGGGTTTTTCACAAGATTAAGTATGATATCTATTTGTCCTTACTGCAAATGTACCAGTCTGGCTTAAAATATGGCCCTCATGACAGCCATCTTGATAATCTTATCAATGCTTCTCCTAAATGGAATCTCGCATGGGGTTTCTCATCAGAAAACATCTTATAGAATCTAGTTAGGCCTGAATGCAAATCATGCTGGCATGATATCAATATGACAACCAATGTGTCAACTTTGGAAATACTGCTATCACTAATACGGAAGAATTGATGGTCAAATCCACATAGAGTTTTCACCAAAAGATTTCTTACGATATCCACACATGCCAACAATTACTCTTTTTCCATAATCATTGCACTTTTTTCACCAGATTACATCTTATTCTCCCTTGTATATGGGAAAAGCTGATCAGTACATTAGAAAAAAAAATAAAAGTAAAGCAATAAAAAGTTGTGAGTTGTGAATGTGATATGATGCAAAATGTTAAAGCAGATGGATCTTTTCAAACTTCAAAACATGTTAGATCAGAAAAATAATAAATCAACACTGCTTTACAAACTTTAAAAGAAGACTATGAGAGCAATGAATTACAGCACTTGGACTGAGCACGCCACTCTCATTGCAGTACTCACAACTTCAAGTTCACGATCATTCAGCGAAAGTTACACGTGTCGACTTGTTAGAGCGAGCGCTGAATATAAATAATTTGTCATTATATTTTGTGTTTGCAGTTTGGTTCTAATCCACATGAAATTTGCACTTTGTGGGAAGAATTTTGACCAGCTGCAGATCCTGGTTTCTAGCAAAAATAAATGTATCTTTTTTATACAGCGTGCACTAATTATGCCATGTAATATATAGATTAGAGTTTTCATGCCCAAATTACACTTTTGTGCCACTTTCATTAGCAATTACGCTTATACCTCCGGGGGGTGGGGGTGGGTGGGGTGGCATGTATGGATATCAGGTTGGTCCAAATAAAATTGTGCCCAGCAGACATCCAATACGGCCACCACAGTGAACATGCTGAAAATCTTTTCACTAATTCTCCTGAATCGATGGTCATATTGACTTGCGGTTTCAACTAGAAATCTTCTAATGGTGTGTAGCGTGTCTTCAGTGAAAATGTTACCGATCTTAAATCCAATATGGCCACCACAGTGGCTAATTTGAAAATCTTACCGCTCAAAAATATCAGAAATGGTTTAAACATGCTGCATTTAAAAAGAACCAATGGTCTCATCTTGAACATATGACAATTATTTTGGGTGCTAGTGCATCTGTCCCTTAGGGTGACTGTCATTTTCTGAACGTTTAATCCTCTTTTAATGTATATGAAACTAAGGTGCTACATCAGTGTCACATACTATGATCTGTATAAAGGTGAGCTTATGGCGCCCAGTAGTATCATTATGGACCTTTGGAATTTTATTATTCAATTGGATCATTACCTTCTATACCATGTAACTTAACCCTTGAATCACAAGCGAGTGCATGATTTTTTCAAGCGCTCACGAGACCGTAAAGCAGAGTTGCCAAGAGGCGCCCCTGCAAGAGGGAAGTTATGGAGGAATGCCCTTGGACTCATTGTTGTATAAAAGCAAGGTCGAGTTGGAGCATTCAAAGACATTGGAACATGGAATCCAAGGTGGTGTTTTCATGGAGTGTCGTTGCTACGCTAAGCCCAACAATCTGATAGTGGATGGATACGAAATCGCAAGCCACTCGAGAGTGACTCCGTGGGCGAATTTTGCTTTGCTCGCTAACTTTTCAATAGCAGCGTCACCCACCAATAACCGCGTTCTGTGGTAAATTGGATCCATGTTTATTATATCAATATGCTTTACCTCTAATGAATGTCATGCTCGCAAGAAGTAAGTGAAATTTTGCCTTCATACCGCCTTAATGATCCCTCTAGCGATTCTTTCTCCGACATCTGACCTCGTGATCGCGTTGAAGTCGTGGATGAAATCTATATAATTAGGTTGAGACACACGGATATCACTTGATGCATTGTACGCGACATCATGTCTTTAATATGTTGCTTTGCGTTTAACATCATCTTCAGCACACAATAAGCTATTCATGGCAGCCAGAATAACTGGTGGAGGAAGAACCCGGGAAAATACTGGTAAGAATCACCAACCCACGGGAAACTACTGACAGCTTACTAACAAACCCACATTGGTCAAGCTTGAGACTGGGAACTCACGCGGACAGGTGAGATGACAGTGATCGATAAAGGCAAGTGCTTTAGACGATTCTGTAACATGCAACATCGACACGATATATAAGCTTTTCTCAATGTCCGCAATAATTGTAAATAGGTCCTAGAGGGAGCCAAATATGTTAAGGTATTTACTCCATGGTGTCCGGACTATCTTCGTTAACGTAGCAGCGCCGGCACCGACACTTTTTTAGACCCCATATGCGTCACCAGCAGACATGGAAGGCCCGACACACGAAAACTTCGTTGCTCCCATTCGAACACTTGGAAATGATCCGTAACTTTTATAGTTGGCCGTAAGCGTGTCAAATATGTGTTGTAGTCGCGACAGCCTGCAGGGGAAGATCCCACAGTGGGCTTTGAAGAAACGTTTGCATCTGTATTCAAACACACGCGTGAAACGGCGGAACGAGTAAAATGTTGCTTAAACCACCGACTTGCCGATAGGAACAAAAAAATAACCTGGTCCGATTGTCAGAACAACCCAATCTACTGAATACTTGTCAGATGCAATTAAGGGAATCCAGGTATGCATCAAAATCATTAGAGAACAGTTGTTGCAATCAGAGAAGACACCCTTTGCCTTGAGGAAGACATCAGAGAGGCACTTGATAATCTTCCACTGCCACCACCACCCGTATACGACCCAATACTGAAAACACAGAAGCTAAAATATAATGAACACGATCACCAGTTTATCTTTGAAAATCCTAAACGAGGCGCTTTTATTCTACCCCTCCCCCCCACTGGAAATAGTTTGTGTTGAAATTGCTATCGAATGTAAATCATGCATGGACCAAATTGGTATGCAAGGAAATCAGTGGGCAGAAACAAGTCACTGACGAGCCACGCTACGATTTTAATAAAATACTTGATACATTTTACGTTGGAGGCACTGTCCAAGGCAACGTAATGTTTATAAACATTATGAGACGAGTTGTGGATGGGGAAGATATGATGACGATGTCGCTCACGACAACCTCAACCCGAACCCGGACTATCATACAAACCTCCCCCACAACAAGAGGCTGCTGTCGGCAAACATACAGAAGTGGAGAAATGGCAACAAAGACGTGCAGTTACACCAACTCCATCCCATCTGCACTCACACTGGTAAAACAGCAACATTAAAAAAGACGCGCAATTACGCCCACATGTACCAAAATACCCAAGAGAAAAGAAGACCTGTTGACATAAGGTAAAAAAAGAGAAAACTAAATAGGGCACATTTCGAAGAGAAAGAAAACGAATATGGCAGTAGAAAACAAGAAGAACAGGCGGCTAGCGGAACAAAGACGTGCATATCAACAGAAACAATACGCAGAACTGAAACAACCAAAGGAAGAAAAAGACATTGGAGGACTGTGTGACCTCACGATCTTGTGTATGGTTTGAAACACTCGTGTGATCGGTTTGCGGGGGCAGCAACGCACCAGTAGTCATTAGTGAGGCCGCATCGGTTTTTTAGCGGTTGTTGATCAATGACTACGTTTCGCGCGTTGATATAGGAACTTATTGAAGACATTGATAATGTGTGTAACACCATTGATGAATTGCGAGGCGATTCTTCGCGAAATCAATGCTATGATGCAGTGTGTTGTTGCAAATACAACCCCGAGCATTATCTCGATGATCGCATCAACGATACATTTATTTGTCTATGTCTATGTCTATAAATACGTTGACGCAGTCACACTTGACTATTAAGCAACGGGTGGTGCGTGGTCAAAGATAAAGAAAAGACGGAAGTGATAGGACAGTCAGAAGAGCAGTGACAGGAAAGGCAGAAATAAGTAAAAGAGTGTCAGTGTACGCTTTCGTTCCTTCATACTCAGACCAATCCGGCTACCGTAGCGGCGATGAGATATGAAACCTCAACCCGCATAGCCTTGAGAATCACTAGGTCTTACTTGTAGCTGACTAGTTCATTAAAGTGTGATTTTGGAAAGCTCCTGCTTGTGAGATACCAAGTCAGAAGCTTCTGCAATTATTGCTGGTAATTTATTCCAAGTCCCTATTGTGCATGGGAAGAAGCTAAACTTGTAACAATTTGTCGATGCTGACTTTAATTGGAACTTGTTCCTGTGGTTTGCCCTAGTCTGGCTATATGCAATGGGTCAGGTATTTGTCCGCTGGTATGTCCACTAGGTTGTTCGCAATCTTGTACAACATGGTCAGCTGGGCCTTGGTTCGCCTGGATTCGAGTGATTCCCACTGGAGATGTTTCAACATTGCACTGACACTGCTAGTGTTACAATATTTATTTGTGGTGAATCTAGCAGCTCTCCTCTGAACCATCTCTATCTTATTTATTAGATCTTTATTATGTGGGTTCAACACAGTCGAGCAATACTCAAGACATGGTCGAACCAGAGAGAAATATGCTGCGCTTTTTACTTCTTCATTATTGATTTGGAGGTTGCGGAGCAGGAAACCAAGGTTACAGTTCCCTTTTTTCACTATCTTGTCTATGTGCCTTTTCCAAGAGAGGTCTCTGGACAATTCAACCCCGAGCTATTTTGTCGCCTGCTCATTTGCTAACTTGTGCCCCTTGAGAGTATATTCATACAAGATTGGTGATTTCTTCCTGTAAACTCTTAGGATGCTGCATTTTTCTGGGTGAAACATCATACCCCAAGTCCTTTCCCAGAAGCCCAGTTGGTTCAGGTCTTCGTCAAGGATCTCACAGTCCTTGGAGGCATTTATTTCCCGGTAGACTATGCAGTCATCTGCAAACAGTCTCGCATTGGATCTGACGCTCGCAGGTAGATCATTAATGAACACTAGGAAGAGGATGGGACCCAAAACACTCCCTTGAGGTACCCCACTAACAAAAGGTACTGGATCTGATGTTGCTCCGTCTATTATAACTCTCTGCGATCTGTCTGATAGGAAATCTCTGATCCATTTCTGGGTGTAACCCCTGATGCCATAGTGGTCCAACTTACTGAGGAGTCTTTCATGGGGGGACACGATCAAAAGCCTTACTGAAGTCAAGGATAGCAAGGTCATACTGCTGTCTAAGGATTTGGCGAGCTCATCCACTAGGGTTATGAGCTGTGTTTCACAGCTTCGTCTGGCACGGAAACCATGCTGGCAGTCTGCTAGAATGTTGTAGCAATCTAGATGTTGCATCATGTTGCTGACTATGATGTGTTCAAGCATTTTGCAGCAGATACATGTAAGGGAGACCGGTCTATAATTGCTTGCCTTGAATCTTTCTCCATTCTTGAAGATAGCTGTAACGTTTGCTGTTTTCCACACATCAGGGACATAACCTGTTGAGAGGCACTTCTGGTAAATATAACTCAAGTATGGTGCACACTCTTCTGCTAGATTTTTCAGGATCCTTGCTGGAATCATGTCTGGTCCTGTGGCCTTCTGTGGGTTAATTTTCCGCAACAAGCTGTATACACCTTCTTCAGTAACTTGGATATCAGGCATTGGTGGGTACCGATCTCCATGTAGGCTTGGTAGATCACTCTTATCCTCTTGTGTGAAGACTGACTGGTATTGACGATTCAGTATGCTAGCCTTGTCGGATGCCTCTGATTTGATGTGATTTATCAACGATACCATGATTTGCTGTAATTTTCTCTTTACCATTCCCGCACTCTTGAGTCGCTGCGTGTTTGTTACAGGTGGCATATTATTCGTTCGTAGCCATTCGAAGGGGGTGGGTCTTCCAATGAATAACACTTTTGTGGGGCGGCGTTTTCATCTTGTTCGAGTTTTCTCCAAATGTGGAACAGAGTGATTTATTATTGATTACTCTCGCGAAGCCTAAATATCTTTCATGCCACACTGGCCGGTTAACACAGTTTTGTTTTACGACTGTGGACCCGGACGGACACATGTTCGATCTCCACTGGCACAGTATCGGATTTGTTGTTGGAAGTGTATCGATAGCAGTCGGTTCGCTGGCGGTGCTGGTAAAGTAATCTCGCTGAAGCTACATACGAGAATATGTATTTATTTGGAACTTCTCGCGGCGGCACAAAGCATTCTCAATACAATAAGTAAACTGTAATAGTTGGCAATCGACGATTAAACGAATAGAATGGCTGAGTTTGATATTGTGATAGTCGAAATGGAAAACCATTAACTCCACGCATAGACACGGAACCGGGGCGTTAGCAACCAAAAACAAGTACAGTGCTTATAAATGGCGGCACTGAAGCTCCTTATTCGAATTTCACTTATCAGACTACACTCGTATGGTTGCGGGATTAGGAACAATAATCATCAATCGTATGGGTTCGAAATCATGCAATCGAGTGTTATTTGAGGGTAAAGTCATGGGGTACAGAACAGTGACAAAGGTTCAAAAGCTCCATAATGATACAACTCGTCCTATCTTATGGATGGTTTAGAACTAGTGCTTGACTAGAGAAAAGGTACATTATTGACAGACATCTTCATATATTCATGTGCCTTGTCTGACCCTTTGTCGAACATAGGAACAAAAGTGTTGCATTTTGCAACTGTTTCGGCTTTTGGGGAATGTATATGTTCATTACATCTTGTATGGTCCATAAGACCTGACTTTCAACACAACTTGTACACCTTTGCTTACAGAAGTACTCTTTGACTCGCGCTTGTGAAATAACGCGCAAAGCATCACATTCAATGTTTTCTCTCTGGATCTGAGCTATGTAAACAGATTCGATCATATACAGTTGAAACGTTTTCTCGTCTTCAGGCTACAATTTTTATCCGATCGCATCTCTTTCCAGTATCCATGATGGATAATGTTGTTTTTGATGTTATTAATTGCTAAATAGTTAATCAGTGACGATTTACACTATCAAATTTATTGTATTGGCCTTCTTTGTTTGTTTGTTTTACTACTGAATAATAAATGAACAAACACGTGTGTTTTGGTTACTTGACTGATTTTTAATTTCATAAAGACGATCGACGACATTTGGCTAGGTAGGATGTGCTGACAGCTTAAAATAGAGACTTTGATGCCTGAAAATGTGTTTATCAGTGTAGATAGGATCACTTGGGCTTGGCAGTGCAAACTTTAACCAGGTTTCATGACGGAACGATAATGCTAGGATTAGAGTGCTTTTTGTTAAGGGTTTAATGCCATTTTTCAGCACACGATATGCAGCACATGGCGGCTAGTATAACTAGTGGAGGAAAGCCCGGAAATAAACAAAGACCCACGGGAAGCTACGGACAAGCTTTCTCACATACCTGAGCCAGAAACTATTAATGTAAAATTAAACAAAACGGTTGATCTTCACAGTCATATACGACGAATCATTAAGTCTGTGAATCACATAGACACTGAAGAACCCAATGCTTAAGATTTCGGTGAAGAGAGTATTTTTTCTCGCTGTTATCACTCGACAAAGATACAGAATTTTGAGGTTTGGTATAAAAAAGGATTCATCATGTGTTTTAATTACAGTGCAATGTAAATGTCTCATGTAGCGATCTTCACAGTGTCAGCCTTATTTTATAGATCAATATATTACATGCGATAGATTGTGGTATATGACATGGTCTATATCGTTCAGGAAAAACGCCAAACACATAATGATGATACAATATCCAATATCGTGCGTTCCTGAAGCAGGTAATATTATATGTTATGCATATCTATATTGTGTGCTTGTTTTTTGTCCGTTGATGAGGCTTTGGCCAACCCCCTTTAAGTCATACTTCAATACGTAAAACACTATATTTACTTGAATTTGAGTTCAAGATCTGATCTGGTTTGTGAGTTAGTGAATGAAAGTTTCGATTACAAATGGCCAGTTCCCGATTATTCTGTTGTATTTTAGACCAGGTGACAGCTTTTTCATAAATTTAGGTTTGTAAATATAGTCATCACTCTTGTTTCATGTTAGGCATTCTGTCGAATCTTAGTTCAGGTGACAGTCTGCATATAAATAAAAATTTTGTAAACAATGTCTTCATTCCTGTGTCATATCAGTCTTTGAAAATTTATAATTAGATTTTATGGTTGTGTTCATATATACTTCTAAAACATGATTTATTTAAATGTAGTGATTTTTGAATTATAAACTGCAGATTGACATTTTGGCGTCAACGCTACTATGAAATTAGTGTTAATTAATTCAAACATATTCTAAATTATATACTTGTGTTATATCAAGACATTCACGAATTTTGGAATTCATAGAGATCATCCCATACGTTTTGGACTTCTTTTCTGTTTCAAAGTTAAAGACCACAGAGTCGTAACATAAATTGGAGTCTGAAGACTTTAAAAGTTGTGTTCATAATTACATTGACTTTGTTTCTAAATTTTCGTTGCCTATGGTAAAGATTTAAGTTTCTCAAATTTGAGAAATGTTGAGTGAAACCAGCAATCCTTCCCAATGTAATTTAAAGTAGTTAACATTGTTTCAAACCCTATCCAGGGAAGGTTAGGGTCTGGGAAAACAAATAGTTGCTTGGGCTTCACATGTATTAGGAACTTTGTGAAGCGAGAGCGTCTTTAACACAACGGTACATACGTAATATATAGAGCTAGTATTATCTGGGAAAGGACGTTTTAGATGATAGTGTTTTCTGCTTGATTGCTGTCTAAGGATTACATAGGAAATTAAAGTGATTGCAGTTAAAGCGAGCTTAAACGAGATAAGGGATAGCTTCTGCTTCAGAAAACAATTATGAAAATTTAAATTCAGAAAGAGGAAACGGAGAGATAGATGAAAATAAAGAGAAGGAGAGACAGAGAGCATTCATAAATATAAAGAGAGGGAAAGAGAGGGAACTAGAGGCAGAAAGAAAAGAAACAATACAAATATAATTGCAATGAGAGGAAAGTGAAATGAACAGAGGGAATGAATAGAGATATATACGTGCAAAGATGGAGAGAAGACAGCCAGATACTGATAAAGAGAGAGAAAATGGGAGAGCAATGTATATTTTATGAATTAAAACTTGGTGGTGGAGCACACTATCCCTCTATACAGATAAGTTCAGGTTTTGATTTTACCAAAACTATTAAGATAGTACCCAATTGCAAGTTAAAGAAGTATATGTGTATAAATACACCTCCTCTGAAATAGTTGCTGAAAAATTTTGAAATGGCCCATAGCGCACTGAACATATATTATAGAAATTGTTCTTATCGGGAACAATCGTGAGGTCTACACTTCACTTTCGGAACAACGATATGCTTATTATGATTTAGTTAAGGAATGTATCATGTAGGGTTAAGAGTTGGTACCAAAGACATATCGGAAGAGATTTACGAATTTAGCGAAGGAAATGGACAAACCCATGTTGAATTTGCAAGAGAAAACGGTAAATTATTTGATAGGTTATGCTTTGTCAAGAATGTTGACATAGATCGCGATAACCCCAGACAACTCATATCAATTAAGAGTTCAAGAATGGCATGAGTAATGATGTCAAGAACTATCTTGATGAGCAAAACGGGAAAAATTTGGAAAATGCTGCTCTCAGAGCTGTTGTTTATACACTGACTCACAAAGTTTTATTTGTCATTGTGTCGTCCTCTCTGCAGTTCTTGCTTAAATTAAATCTCAGTCGCATAATGTACTTACAAATCTAAATCTGGTACAACATCCAGAAATACAACTTCTGTTAAGGCTGATCAGAAATCCTTATCTCCTCCTACGTGTACTTATTGTAAACAAACTTTGCAAGTCATTACTGACTAAAAAAGGTTGAAAACTATGGATCATACCAAAGACATATCTATTTCAAATGCTCATAGTTCAATAAAGTCAAGGTTAGAGTCTTGTATTGAAAGAAACACGTTGGTCGTGCCAAACAAATCCAAGTATGATTATATTGTGGAGAATTATTAACCACTCATGTCGATGGGTTCTGTATGACATCTTGGTGATTTTGCTAAGGCCTATTCTTATTAAAATAATAAGGGACAGATAAGCTTCTCAATATCATTTCGTGTGAGCTGCATTTCCTTTATCTTAGAAGTCTTCTTGTGAAAGTGTTCTTCCAATGAATAGAGTGCGGTTATGTTAATTCGCCACTTTCGTGTTAAGATTTAGACTCAGACCAGTGACATTTTTACCTAACGACTATATTCATTTATTACTTGGCAATGACCTAGCTAAACATAAGGTATTGGATAGCCCAGTTGTAACTGACAAGCCTTGATTGGATCAAAAAGTTAATTTGATTACGAACAAAATCCTTGCTTTATATCCTGCTGATGTACTTACCAAAAGGTGGCAAAAACAGGTCTTGATAATAATGGTTATCAGAAAATTATTCCCTTAGTTGACATATTTATTGCCCAGTCTTTTAATGAAGTCACAATTGTTACAAGTACGGATCAATCAATACATTTTAATCACAGTGATCATTTTCTACAACAGATTTTGTTTATTCTAAACAGAGCGACAAAAGTCAATCCATCAGTCTCAAATATGAACAATGTCTTGAGATATCATATGTGTTTCAGATGTCTATGAGTGAAATTGAAGATACATAAGTACCACTTTGTTATTTTTGTGGAAAGTTATGTTCTTGTGAGAAAATATAGACTATCTGATCTAACAGTCGGCAATGACTGGTCAGAAAGTGTTCAGTTTGTTGTTCCGAATCCATATCGATAGGGCATTCTTAGTCTAGCCCATGAGATTTCCTCGTGTAGACATTTAGAAGACTATACGTTATTTTTTATTTTATTTTTTTTATTATCCGAAAATTAGAGGTGATGTTTCTAAATACTGTAAACTTTGACACACTTGTCAAATGGTATTTGTTTATTCTTATGAGTATTTTCTCACGTAGGCACAGCAAACATACTACTTTGAAATGTATGCACGTATGGCAAGACTTCCAATATACGCAAATACTAGTTGAAATGGAAATACGTATTAGGTTAAGAATAAATATTAGTGACAGTGTCCGACAACTTTTCATTTGGGATATAATCAAGGAAGAAAAAGCATCAAAAAAAATCGGTGACTGTGAAATTCGATTCATGAATATGCATTACATGTTTATGTCATTTTTCAACAGGGAATAAATCAAAGAAACCAGTGCATTAAAGAAAATTGGTGACTGTGAAATTCGTCAAAATGCATTAGATGGTTATATCGTTTTAAAAAGGCACATAATCAAACTAACAAATTTCTCAACTAAAACCGGTGACTGTGAAATTCTATTCATAAATGTGCATTAGATGGTTATCGTTTAGCAACAGGGATTCAATGAAAGAAACAAATGTGTGAAAGTAAATTGGTGACTGTGAAACTGAATTCCTAAATATGTATTAGATGTTTGTCAGTTTCAATTGGGGTATGATCAAATAAACAAATGCCTCAAAGAAAATCGGTGACAGTGAAATTCATTTTATAAATATCCATTATATGACAGTCATTTTGCAACAGGGATTAAATCAAAGAAACCAATGCATGAAAGTAAGTCGGTGACTGTGAAATTGAATTTATAAATATGTATTAGATGTTTATGTCCTTTTGCAATAGGGATTAAATAAAAGAAACAAATGCTTTAATCAACATTATTGACTGTGAAATTGAGTTCATAAATATGCATTTGAGGCTTGTATAATTTTTTAATAGGGATATACTCAAGGAACCAAATGCATTAAAGAAAACTGTTGAATATGAAATTGAGATCATAAATATGGAGTATATATTTAATTAATGTAATATTTTAATAACATCTACATTCTCAAATCTGTAATATCTTAATTTATGTGAAAATGATGGTAATCTTTACATATTAGTTTATGTAATACTGAGTGAACAAACTCTGTCGAAATAAAATCAAATGAGCTGTTTTGAAAAAATGAGGAGCCACACAGTATACTTACACATTACTCATTCATGAGACAAAGGTATCTCAGACGAATTGCTCTAAACCAACGAGATGACCTGTGGAAATCAGACACACACACACACACACACACACACTAAAACCAAGGGATTGTAATCATACATTGCACAGCGCATATGCTTTAAGTGTAACACGTGAAAGCAAATGTAACTGACAGCGGTGGTATTAATTTATTCATAATTTGCTAACTTTAATCTCATGATAGTGTATGTTGATTGAATTGTGATTGAAAGGTTAGCGAGATAGTACAGTGGGGCATCATAACGAGTATTACTTTTAGCACTCAAGTTTTCTCTGACAATACAGCCTTAGATTCCCGCATTATACAATATAAAAGTTATTACACGAGATAATATTATCTAAATGATGTATTGTATGACCAATATTTTCTTACCGATTTGCAAGCGATCAACTCTCTTTTCTTCACCCAAGTATATTCCTCATCCTCCCTCCTCCTCCTCCTCTCTCTCTAATTCAATATGTCTGCCCTCATCTCTCTTCATACACAAACACATACATATGCAACATACGCATATTACATATCAATTATGGGGTTTACGAATTACAATTCGAGTGAATGAAAAGAAATAATTAATAAAGCAATATTTTATTATGGGTGTGTAGGTACATATTAACATTGGCAATAGCTTAAGAAATATGTTGCTTAAGAAATATATTGTCATAAATAACGTGTAAATGTATTTGCCAAATGGAAATTTAGGTTGATCACAGCTTAATATATGTTCAATGTCTAGTATCCTCTTTGACTTAACTGAGCATATGCAAGACTTTATACAAATTATCAAAAGCATGAAAGTTCAGACAGGGACCGGAAAAAAACATGTATTGGATACGTTCATATTGTAACCCTATTGCCCAGAGGACATGAAACCAAAACCCTCCCATTTGTGCAATGTTGAATAAATGAAACTTTCCAATGAAGGACGGGGAGAGATTGTAAGGACTGGTTAACCGTAATGTTTATCTTGCAGGATGGGTAAAGTTTTTTTTTTTTTTTTTTTTTTTTTTTTTTTTTTTTTTTTTTTTTTTTTTTTTTTTTTTTTT
>JAECUM010058107.1:0-14426 GCA_016617855.1 Megalonaias nervosa | reverse complement strand
TACTTTATCACATAAACTAAGTAATATCATGAGCCATAAAATGCCTTTATGATGCGAGAAGACAACGAAGTCCATCTTGGTTGCTAGGTTTCATGTGGAAAAAAGCAAGCATAAGACCACGTTCAGATTCGTCGCAGTAAAACGTATCCGGATCAATTCACCATTGATTAAACTACTTTTGTTGATGTGATAGAAAGCACTTTCACAGTACAGGTGATAGTCTTAGCAGAATTGTCACACGAACACAAAAGTTTCAGGGCCGTTATAATTGTACTAACAGTAACAACGATCAATTAAAGTCAACAATAATTAAGATTCATTGCCTATGACTTGGGTTTTGTGGGTATGCGAGTTGCTGATTAGGCCAATTTGTCCCCTGAACTGTCTGTGACAACTTTGACAGGAGATATCACTTGGGTTGGCTTACAGTTCTGAGATTTACGCTGCTCACGCATCTGCGCTGTCCCTGGAATGTCCTTCAGTATTGACGAGACTTCTCCAGGTGGAGCGATCATGTTGGAGATCTTCTCGAGACTCAGGGTCAGTGTTGAAGTGTTTAAAGGATAACTTTCGGGAATCTTTGAAGCGTTTATTCCGACAACCATGAGATCACTGTCCCTCACCCAAATCTCGGTAGAAGATCCTGTTTGGTAGTCGCTCTTCTGGCATCTTGGTTATGTAGACTGCTCATGCCATATGTATTTGTGCATGTGTGTGTGTTTGTGTGTGTACGGAGAAGCCTGTTCCTGTGAGGACATAGTTGTATGAGACCTTGTCCTGTCATTTTATTTTCGTCAGTTTTCTTAGTCAGCCGGTGTCAAAATGATACCGATTCTTGTCATGGCGTCAGTGCACCGTTCAGGCTTTGGTATGCATAAAGCGCAGTCGGCAACACAATGACGTTATGGGCCTCCAGTTTTGTTTGCGGACTGATTCCTCTGCGCTCTGTCATATTTGTACGTAGTTTACTGGACCGCTCCGGTGGCCTAGTGGTTAGAGCGTCCGCCTCGGATGCGGGAGGTCGTGGGTTCGATCCCCGGTCGAGTCATACCAAAGACTTACAAAAATGGTACTAACAGCTGCCTCGCTTGGCGCTCAGCATTGAGAGGTTAGTGTTAGGACTGGTCGGCCTGGTGTCAGGATAATGTGACTGGGTGGGACATCATGCTACATGTCTGCGGCATGATGCCCCAGTGCTAGACATCACTGTAAACTGCCACACTGCAGACATCGTAGCGATATGACTGAAAAATTGTTAAAGCTACGTTAAAAATCATAATCACATCACATCACATCACATCACGTAGTTTACTAAAGATCACACTTAATTTGATAATTCTGGCGTTGGTTACATCAAGTGTACTGTCGAGATTGGTGAACTTGTACACTACCTTAATAATTTGTTCATTTTTTTGAGGGTAGGCTGTACGCAAAGCCTTCTTAGTGCAGGTTGTTGCATCTCCTTTGTCTTTTTGACACTAGTTGTAGAAAGCCAGGTTCCATGGGTGGCTGTATCTAAGCTTTTGTCAGGTCGATGAATGCCATGTACAGGTCGTTGATATGTTTCTGGCATTTCTCGAGAGTTGACGGGCTGCAAACACCATGTCTGTGGGCTCTTGTTCTTTTCTGAGCCACATAGACTCTCAGGCAGGATCCTGTGATAGATGTGATGCACAAAGCGATTTAGCATAACTATCTCATGGATTATTTCGGTAACTCTCAGCACGGAGATGGCCAGATCGTTGTTGCAGAATTGCCTCTAGCATTTCCTCTAGCGCTATTGAACGATGGATGCATCGTTGTACTCATGGGTATATTCCCTTAAGCCCACTTTAATTGGAAGAAGCCAGTCAGTTTTTACGCCATCAGTGAACCTCCAGCTTTGTAGACTTGAGCAAGTATAGCATCAGATTCAGGTGATTTGCCATATGACAGCTGGTACTATGATTTCTTAATTTCAGTCCTAGTCGGAGGATCAGAATGTGATATTTTGACTCCGTTTAGAACAGATGGTCAATTGCCTCCACACTGATAAACAACTGTTGATAGAGGATGTTGTCGAATTATTATGCCCACCGTTGAAATAAATTTTCTTTGTCACTGAGCAGGATGGTGCAGTCAACACTCAGCAGTGGAGAGGTTCTTGAGGATTATGCCCCGTACAGAATCTTCACATCATCATATCAGCTTTTCACAACAATGCTGTTCACTTATAACGGACTTCGATGTACCTTATTTTTTAGCCACTAGTCTTGCAACTCTTTAAGTTTTCATGGAACAGTTCTCTTGATGTTGTCGTAGCTGCCTTGCAAGATGAAGTGTTGTCTTTAAACACAATCTGTCTGTAGACGCAGTGTTGTTTCCGAGCTATTCTTAATGTTTTCTTGAGGTCGGGACGAGGGTTTATATCCTGTTATGTGCTCATAGTATCTGAAGGCTGCTTAAGCTTTCCTCAACATTCTCAGTTTATATTGATTGTATCTAGTTGGCTGCATAGCTTCTCGACAAAAGTCTCCTTTTTTAATCTCATAGTTCAATATGTTGTGATACACAGGCAATAGCCTTTCTCATAAACATTATCTTATTGATCGTTCTGCTATGTTGTAGGAATAATTTAACATAAAAAATACGATTGTGGAACATTGTGCACGTCGTTTCTTTTATGAAAGAATCTTGTGCACTGCGTAGCAATATATGCTACGTTTATTGCTGTGTAAGCTCCTGTTTACATGGATTAAATCTAGTTAAGCTTTGAAGGAAACGGAGCTTATTAAACTCGATGGAAGGTTATGCAGCCAAAGGCCCCCTCCCCCCCCCCCCATTATTGATATTAGGAAATAATATCACAATACATAAACTAAAGAAACTACTGTGTATATATGAGCCAGGAAAATTCAGTTTAAATTGGTCTGTGTGTTTATTTTTTTAAAATTCTGCTGTCGAGCACTCTAGCTAATTTATAAATGAAGTTTGTCTCAGGAGTATTGCGAAGGTATTGAAAACCATTTATCGTGGACAATTCCGAAAAATAATAATAAAGAATAATCGATAAATATTTTGTACTTCATTAAATTCCATGTACACGGTAAGCAATGCTGCTAGGAGTCGATAAACGTGTACTGTTTACGTTCAAGAGAATGTGATTATTGAAACATTGCATAAAAGGTGTGTTTCACTCTCGATCCGTCCTTCTCTCTGACTCTCTCGTATTAACAGCTCTATTTTATTATAATTAGATGCAGTCTTTGCTGCTCTGAGTAGCTCAATAGATGGTTTAAAATAATGCAAATGTCATTAGTATTCATCACTACACTCACTAGAGACTGGATGGTACCAGTGTTCAAACTTCTCTCCTGAATTCTATGAGTGAATTCTGGTAAGAACCAAGTTGTTTATAGTGACTATAATGTTAGCATTGTTAGAGCCGTATCTGATATAATCTGATCATGATATATGCTCGTCTCTATAGAAGATGAATATACATAGCATCTGGGACTGACCTTTCATTGGGGGAAGGGGGGATAATATTTTCAAGTTTAATAGGATCATTATTGGTAATACAGCAGTAATAAAGGCCTCTGTCCAGTTTGGCTGTTAATGCTTATGTCAATACAAATCAACTGTGCAAACAAAAGCATGTTCAGAAAAAAATTGCTTGTTGCACTGTTGAAAACCACTTTGTAGTTTTCCCTTCAACAATTTTTCTTGTGTTACATTTCATCCATCTGTCCATCTTGTCTGTTTCATATATGCTGATAACCTATTTTCCTTTTTAGAAATTCTGAAAAGGACCTGTTAGTTTACCACATTGTATCTCACCCTTTAGCAGTTAGGGCACATGTAATAGGGTGGTGGATTATGTGGGAGATCTTCCCCACCCCTTATAGTTTTTGGTTATCATTACCTAGTGGATCATCCAAGTCCACTGTGTTATTACCCAGATCGAGTAAATAATAACATAAAATATGAAATTTAGTAATGGAATAACAGAGAACTGAGCAGAGATATAGAATAGAATAACACAAGCCCCCATATGTAAAATTACAACAATTTAATCAATTACATAAAGAAAATGACACGTGAATGATTAACTTTCCCTTAGAAACAGAGTTAGAAAAAATATTTGCAAAATTCACTTAGCTGTTCTGTTACAGAACAAATTTC
Organism: Megalonaias nervosa; assembly: GCA_016617855.1. Lineage (NCBI taxonomy): Eukaryota > Metazoa > Mollusca > Bivalvia > Unionida > Unionidae > Megalonaias > Megalonaias nervosa. The sequence goes on along the minus strand of JAECUM010058107.1, from coordinate 10,262 downwards.
ATCATATGGTCGAGTAACAGATTGAACTCAAATTGCCTGGCATGATAGCTTCACTTGGTGTTTCTGGTCTTTCCCAAATTACTGCTGGTGATTGGTCAGCGTTTCTGTCTCTTTCCTTCTCTCTCTCTCTCTCTCTCCTTTTACTACTGGCCTCTTCAGGTCATCAACCTCTTAGTTTCAGACTACGCTCTCTTTCCCTGTGCAGTCAGGTGTGTGTAGAGCTATTTCCATGAAACAGATAATACCCAGCCTAAACACATGTCAGGGTTCATTTCATGGGATCAACAAATATTCCCACTCTTCTCTTTGCATCATACATCATTTATGAAAGTAAAACAAACTAGCTAATATGGTCATTTGCAACCTAATATTGGTACACAGTCCTGTTGATTGTGAATTTATCTTTTCTAGCGCCCTTACATTCCTATCAAGGACATGACAAAATTAATCCTCTTTAGATAAACCATTACACCTCACTGTGGCTATAAATTTACCAGCTATTCTAAAACCCCTGAATTTAGCCTGGAACACACCCCTTGTTTAGCTTAGCTAATCAGGATTACCACTTTAACTGCCAGAATTCTTGTCAGTCCGATTCAGTCCCATAAAAATCAGAAAAGTCCTCCCAGTCCGCCTTTATTAATAACTATTCTGGAAAATATCACTTTATGACACCTGTTTCAAATGGACCACAACTTCGTAAAATACTCTTTCCTGGTGCATGTCACTTTGGACACTTTACCGCTATGACTTCACGTTAACATCGCCTTCCTACTCACTGTTTTGAGGTGTTAACAAGTAGGTCCTAATTATAAATGAAATCATACCCCAAACAGAAGAGATTAATTATTACATGTTGCCAAGCTATAGTGATCCTAGCCAATACATCAAACTTAATGGGTATGGACCCCAACAAAATGTACTACGAAATCTCTCTGAAAAATCTTGCACTCTTACATAGGCCCTCTCTTGAAGAGTAAAATCTGGGAATTTTACTCTCCACAATTTTGAAGATGTAATCTGAGTTACCTCCTAAAGGTCCTTGGTGAACCCTTCACCTTTGCTTCCCCTAGCCTACTTAAACAATCTGCTGCTACATTCTCACTGCCCCCTTAATATACCGTATCTGTATCTGGTACTGCTGTAGAAATAACGACCATCATTGTCCATTCATCAACTTAGCCTGAGCTAAGCAAGCAAGTGGATGGTGGTGACTTTCCAAAATAAACTTTCCTCCATAAAAGTAGCATTGCGATTTAGAAATTCTGAAGATAACTGCCAAGTACTCCTTTTCTGACACTGAATAATTGCGTTCTGCAGTCGACAACTTCCTATTTCCTTATGCAAATGGAAATAAATTTTTATCATACTCTTGTAACAGCACTGCTACTAAGCCTCTGTCAGAAGCGTCAGTATGTAAGATGAAGTCCTTTGTCATGTCTGATAATATTACTATTGTGTCTGACATGAACTTGTCCTTTAACATCTGAAATGCACATTCACATGTGTTTGTCCAATTAACCTTCATCGGAGCCTTCTTCCTAGTCAAGTGAGCCAATCAGCTTGCAATAGCATTGAAGTTAGCAACATAGTGATGATAATACCCTGCCAGTCCCAAGAAAGATCGAACTTCTATTTTAGTAGTCAGTCGTAAAACATTCCTAAGTTGGTCAATTTTAGAGCTATCAGGGGTTAATGTGTCTTCGCTCATGGTGTGACCTAGGTAGGTTAATTTTCTAAACATTACATGGCAATTAGATGTTTGTACAATAAGTCCCATCTGGATCATTCTAAAACTTTTCTCAGCAAAATGATATGGTCATCCCAAGTAGCTGTCGCTAATAGTAAATCATCATGAAGTTTGATTCCCCTGAACATTTTGAGTAATTTTTTCATCATACGGGTGAAGACACTTGGCGCATTCTGGACCCCAAATAGCGTGACTACCCATTGGTTCATTCCATCTGGAGTTGCAAAGTCCTGCTCTGTCTTCACTTTGGACTGGAATTTGCCAATATGTTTTTGACAGGTCAATTTTCAAAAAGTATTTTATGTTGGTCACTCCAGCAAATATGGATTCAGGATCCATTAATATTTCTACCTGAAATTCCATTATCCTTTTCAATTTTCAATAATCAACACAAGACCAATGAGTGCTGTCCCTCTTCTGCACCAAAATAACGGGAGCTATATGCTGATTCAGCTGACTGTATGACTCCCAAGTTGATCATAACTTGATTTCATTTCAGACAGTTTCTAATTTCACGTGTGGTAGTGGATATGGTTTAAGTTTCATGGGCTTGTTGTCCAGTAGCTTGAAACTGAACTCCTCCAAATCTGTCATGCCAGGTCATTCTGTCAAGACACTCAAGTAATCTTGGAGTATCAACACCACCTACTTATGTTGCTCTGATGTTAAATTGTAACGTTCAGGACAACATCGACATAGGTTTCTTCCCTTGACAGAGGACAGCTAGGAAATACTTCTGCCTCTTCTCCATTGTCATCAGGTTCTTCAGTCACAACTGTAGCAACCATGAACTCTGGGGGTGTTTCTCTTTCATGATAATGCTTAAGCAAGTTGGCATGGTACAGCTTCTTTGTATTCCCTACCCAGTAGTTCTGTCCACTCTTCTTCATCACAATGACTGGTCCCCTCCAAGAAATTTGGAGTTTAATGGCAACAACAGCAATACTTTGTCACCCACTTCGAACTGACATACCTTCGTCTTTCTGTTGTAATACTTGGCTTATGCATCTCGGAGATTCTTCTGGGCCAAGTTACAAACTTCCTCCAGCTTGTTGCGGAGGTTGACAACATACTGATATTTTGTACATTCTTCCTTGGATGCATGTTCATCCGTCCACAACTGTTTCAATACAGCCATGGGTCCCCTTACTGTCCTCCTGTAAACTAATTCGAAAGGTGAAAATCCTAAAATAGCCTGTGGTACCTCACTGTAGGCAAAAAGTATCGCAGGAGGTATCCCAATCCCTGGGTCAACCTTTACAAAGTTTTCACAGAGCTTGCTTTAGGGTCCCATTAAAACGCTCTACTAGATCATTGCACTGTGGGTGATATGTGGTGTTAGGTGTCTAATGGACAGTAACTGGTTTATTTCATCCATCACCTGGTTCACATAATGCATCCCCTGGTCAGTTAGAATCTCTACAGGAACACCAACTCTCATCCAAACTCGTAACAAGGCCTCAGCCACTATAACTGAGTTCATGTTTTTTAACGCAAATCCCTCCTGGTATCAGATAGTATAATCAACTGTCTTTAATACATAACAATTTCTACTCTCTAACACAGGCTTTATCAGACAAATTGGATCCATCACCACCCTTGAGAAAAGCTCATCGATCAGTGGGGTAGTTCCAGGTGGCACTGGGCGATGGGAGGTTTTAGGTGCCGCCTGTTGACACTTGTCACACAACAAACAGAACCTATGCAAATTCCCATACACACCTGCCAAAAGAATTCCCACACTAGCCTATCTCTCATCTTTGCCATGTTCATGTGGCTTCTAAGTACATGGAACTGCATGTGCATTTCTGCAGTTCTCTTTGATGACTCTCTGAAGAGTTTTCGGAAACTTTCATCCAACAGCTCATAGTGCCATAACAGTGCTTTATTCAGGGTGTCATTGTCAACGTCATTTGGTGACACATTATGGTGACGTCTTTCGCTGCACCCTGCCTAATGCTGATACGTTGATAGCCCACTTATCTTTGGGTTCTGCTGAATCAGTGCAAATTTTCACATTTCATCAAAAAGTTGTCCATGATTTCTTCCTTGTCATTGAACATGGGGATGGCGATCTGTATTGGTCGTCTGTCTTCAGATTGCCTGCTTGTGGGTCCTGAACATTGATTCAGATCTTCACCTCTTCTTGCCTCATCTTTGATCCTCTAAACTTCTCTATGGCTAACACGTTATCATTCCCTAGCCCTTTTCTCTGCTTGCAGCCTGGCCAACTCAATCCTTTTCTCCTTTCCTCGATCCACCCCTTATCTTTCACTTTCTTTTTCTCATTTCCTCACTCTGCTGCTTGTCTTTGTCTTTTTATTGCTGCTGTCCTTGTGCCTTGTGTTCCCTAACACTTTTACTTGACAAATTCAGCTAACAGTGTGGGCCCCCATCATGACCTAACTCATCCTTACCAGTTGACTTAAAATCCCTGACTAACTGTCTGTCACCATCCCTGTCTACTTGTTCGGTGTCACAAGAACAAAGTTCTCAAACCACTCTAGTCTTACTGCAATACTGAAAATAGCTCCACACGTATTTACCTGCGTTTGGTATGGCACTGCCTATGAACTCACTTACAGCAGACTATCCCTTGCACAAACCAACCAATAAGGGGCAGTACATTGAATTTCTCACAAAATTCAGCTTAAAGGTCACACACCAAACAGGGTGAAACTACTATTATGGGCTTACCTAATTAACTCTTCTTATAAGATAATACAATGGTAGTTTCCCCCCGGAATTTCATAAATTCAGAATATGACCCTTTTCTCCCCAACATACAGATAACAGCAAAGGTATGTCTCAACTTCTTACAATGTTATCATAACAAAATGAAAAGAAATGGCAATATAATTGCATCCACTGATCATATAAAATATACAGGCAATCTTATTTTTTTGTAGTCAAATAAAATATTCAAATTCCCATGACGAGTGCCAACTTTGCAATAGCGTGGTGGATGATGTGAAAGATCTTCCTCACTCCTGATGGTTTTTGGTTATCATTATCTAGGAGACAATCATGCATGGTGTTTTTGCCTGGATTGAGTAATTAATAAAATAAAAGATGAAATTAAAGGATGGAATAACAGAGAACTAAGCAGAAATGTAGAATAGAATAACATGAGCCTCCTTATGCAAAATACAACAATTTAATCAATTATATAACGAAAATGACATGTGAATGATTTGCTTTCTTTCAGACATAGAAAAATTATGTGAAATTCATTTAGCCATTCTATTACTGATAGAACAAATTTCATCATATGATCAAGTGATTGTCTCTACTTATCTCTCTCCCCCCTTCTATGTCCTTTAAATACAAAAGATAATACCCAACCTAAACACTTGTTAGGGTTATTGGGATCAACAAATCTTTGCATCATATAGAACTAGCTAATATGGTCAGTTGCAACCTAATATTGATACACAATCCTACTGATTGTGAATTTATGTCCTTTCTAGTGCCTTGGCATTCCTACTGCAGACATGACATAATTGAAATTCTTCAGATAAACCATCACACCCAACTGTGGCTATAAATTTACCAGCTGAACTAGTCACACGTTAACTTGATTCTCGGTTGAAGAGAATTTGCAACTTAATTACATATGAATTAATGGACTTCACTCCATGTCTTGACCAGATTAATTTTGCTAATTAGCGATTCCTTGACATACGTTTCAAGGCAGAGGAAAATCAGTCCTCAGCATAAATGATACAAATCATTTAAGACAGATACTTTACATATTCACTCATTTTGGGCTAGAAGACATGCATGAAATCTTAGTGCATGATTTCTTTTACATACCAAACCTCTAAACCTTAACTCATTCATATAACAGTATATTATAAGACATTCTTACAACATGAATCATTAATACATGCACCTATTATTTCTGCACTCAAGGAAAAATTGAAGTATGAACTTAAAATGAATAAAATCAACAATAATTACAGACTTACATCAATGAATGTACATTGCATGCAGTTGAGACAATACCTTTGTGCTTTATTCGAGCCCTAGCTCACTTATCATCAGAGAATTCCCTCCTTCTTTTCTCTGGATACAGGTCTCAAAAATTTCCAGATCCCCATGTCCCATGGACTATTTATAATGGGAGAATAGTTTCTGCTCCCCTGGAGTCAAGACTTACCATTTGGCAGGAAAACTTGGACTGGTTAATTCTGCAAAGGGAGCTATTCTAAAACCCCTGAATTCCATCTGGGAACACACACCCTCATTTAGCTTAGCCAATCAAGATTACTATATTACTCACCAGAATTCTTATTGGTTCAACAGAAGTTAAAAAATTATTCCCAGTCTGCCTTTATTCTGGAAAATATCACTTATGACACCTGTTTCAAATGGACCACAACTTCTTAAAATACTCTCTCTCTGTGCATGTCACTTCAGACACTTTACCCCTATGCCCTGCTCACAGTGTTCTAGACGATGATGCCTTATCTATTCTCATCAACTTCAATGAGTTCAAGGTCAAAGCAACTCATCTGATGCCTCCTATCAGGCCTACCAACTCCTCTCATTTGGATGGGGAGGAGGTAACTGTTCCTTTGAAAAGCAGAAAATGAAGTTTACCACTTCTTACCCACTGACTGGTTCCTTCAACCATCTGGCACAAAGCCTAAGAACTTTCCATTTTGGGAATGATCTTCAGGACTCAGACACAACCAGATCTCCTGCTGCTTCTTCATTCCTCTATGACTGAGGAAATATCACAGAGTTTTTCATCAGGCTAAGACATCATTTGACAGAGTGGAGGGTGGTCTGTTCCTCCTACTTTGAGACCTAAGGTCTCTGCCTTCAGTTACTGGGTACATTCCCTGAAGTGCCCTGTTAAACCTCTCCAGTTGGACACAGGTGTGTCCCAAGTGTGTATTGCAACCAGAGCCTGGGCATGCCTCAGTTAAAACAGTTGAAGTTATTAAGCAGAAAGTCTGGCTTCTGGTCATCATAGGTTCCTGTGCTGACGTCTTCTCAGCTACTTTGTTTAGTATGCTGAAGGATGATTTATCTGAATCCAGCCACATTATGGTACTTGCTGGTAGCTATGACCAAGATATCCTGGCATTCATTTTCCATCATGGTAACTTGATCAGCAGAACTTATGTACATTTGCCATGATATTGTGCTGGACTTCTTGAAAGCCTTCCTTAGTCAGAGTAAAGACTTTCCATGGTTTGCTCCATTGGAAGCCAATTATCTCTTCAGAGGACTTGTTTCTACTATGGTTGCATAAGATTTGAAGGATCATCAACATTGATCTTACCCACTTGCTTCTGACCCATCACAATTTTCTGGAAAGCATACTAATGTGAATCAACCCCAGGTTCCATTGACTAAATTTTTCAAACAAATGCAGCTGCAGTCCAGTGCACAACCTCAAATGAGACCTCCTCCTCATCAGTTAGGTTCATGTCATGGAAATTGCTGAAGAACCTCTAGGTTGAAGTTCCTAAGGAAAGGGGAGGGCAGCCCTAGGGACTTTTACCTTCACTGGCCCTTCCTCTCCCAAACATCCCCATAGTTGCCTATGTAAGCTTCTTTTCAGAGACTTGGTCAAGCATCCCAGACAATGAGTGGGGCCTTTCATTTGTGAGCAAGGGTTACTGACTTATGTTTCAGGAACAGCCCCCTTCATCAATGTTCTTTCACCAGTCCAACATGCTGAAATGATGGGAAGAGGTGTACACCATTTTGCAGAAAGGGCATTTGAGAGGGTTCTGAACAAATCATTCTTCTGCATTCTACTCCTGAATATTCCTGGTTACCAAGAAAAGTGGTTAATTTTGCATCATATTAGATCTGTCCCTGATAGATGCAGACCACATGCTCTGTCCAAAATTCAATGCATCCATCAGATTGGGAAGTCTCCATCAACCTTCAGGATGCTTGTTCACATGTCCTGGTATCACCACCACATTAAAAATACCTTTGCTTTTGCATGGTCAAGAAAGTTTTTCAATTCCTGGTTTTGCTGATTGGAATCACTTCCACATCTTCAGTGTTTGTCTGAGTTATGGGAGTTGTAGCATATTACCTCTGATTACTCTGAACCCTGATTCTGGCTGATCCACAATGTTCAGGTTCAGTCCCTCCATCAGGATCTGTTCCATTGTTGGTCCACAGTAACTCAGTTGGGAGTCTTACCAAATCTCAAGAAGTTCATTCCATCTTAGGACTTTGTTTATGCGGGAGTGAACTTCCTCACAAACCTGAACTTAGGGTTCCATGGGATCACATAGGTCAAATCCTGGCACTTCTAGAGGTGTTATTAGTTGAACTACATGTATTATTTTCTGGATGCCTTTACCTATCACTGTTGGGAACCTTGAATTCCACTGCTGACTTAGTTCCTTTAGGATGTCTCCATATGATCCCTCTACAGTTTTTCCTTTTCACAAGGTGGAAACCACAAAGAAATTCTTCATCAATTTTGATTTCCCTAGGACCTGATATTTATTAGCATTTGCTCTGGTAGATGAATTGGTACAGATTCCTGACTTGGGTACCCTGCATGCACCTGACCACCACCCCTATCTGTTTGCCGATATATCAGATTCTGGTTGGGACACTCATTTAGAGGTGGAGGTCATAATGTTCCAGGTTCATTAGACTCAGGATCATTCATAGAAGTGAAAGCTGTATTTCTGGCTTAGCAAGGATGTATCAGCAGAATGAAGGGCCAGTGTGTCAGGGTCTCCTTGGACAACGTGACCATCATAGTGTATGACCAGTGTCAAGGAAGCACACATGATCCTTCTCTCTGCATCAAGGTCTGGAACCTCCTTTGCTGGACAACATCGTAGAATATCACCCTCTGAGTTTGCCACATTCTAGGGAAGAAACCTATATTATATTCTGTCCAGGAAAGGCAAAACAGTTCTTATGGAATGGTCTCTTCACTGCTCCATAACAGAGTTCCTTTTCTCACTGTGAGGAAAGCCTCTGGTGAACTTGTTTACAACCAGGCTCAATAAGAGACTTCCCTTCTATGTTTCTCCAGTCCCAGACCAATGAGCATAATATAGTGTATGCTTTGAGCATCCAGTCCTATCGTCTTTTCATGTACGCCTTCCACAGTTCTGGCTGCTACCTCAAGTTCTACAAAATATTAGAACTTAAAGTGCTCACATCATTCTCATAGCCAAACTGTGGCCCCAACGATCATGGTTCAGCGATGTTCTAGACTTCCTGATACTGAGCAACCAATGTCTCTACCTCACAGGAGGATGTCACAACACATAGGATTCCTCCACAACAGTCTACAGATTCTGCACCTTCATGCTTTGCTCATCACGGGTGACCTATCTGCCAGAACAAGTTTTCATGCCAGGTTGCCACTTGCATTATTCAAGCCATGAGAGATTTGATATCCTAGGTCTATGATGCCAGGTGGAGAATTTTTTTGTGACCGGTGCAGTAGTAAACATGTTGATGCTAGCTGTAACTTTGAGAACATAAGATGTTTGGTATCAAGAGCTACAGAGCTGTCATTTCAAACATGCTTAAATTCCCTAAGGACTCAGCAATCAGTTCAGATTCACACATTACTGATCTGATTAGGTGTTTTGAGATACCTTGGTCTGTCTCCCACTCTTTTATATCCAGATGAAATCTATCTTGTGTTTTATGGTCTTTAACCAAAACTCCTCTATGAACCATTGAGTGAGGCTTCCTTTCCTTTCAGTCACTTTGGTATCTGTGAGAAGATCCAGTAAGATTTATGCATTTTCTGTTGACACTGGTTGTTTCTGGTTTAATGGCAGTTATTTTCTATTTCTCTCCATTATCTGAGTTGGAAATTTTTGCCAAAAGTCAGATACTTTCAGGAGCTCAGTAACCTGATTCCAAGTCTCAGTTAAATCTGTGCTAGAAGATGATCAAGATAGACTCTTTTGTCCAGTACCTGGGCACCCCATTCCTATCTAAATGCCTCGAAAGGAGAAAGGAAGGATAGGAAATGTCTCTTCCGTCCTTTTAAGGGCTTCACAGTCAAAAGAGCTGATCAGTCCTTAACTGACAGAGACCTAAAATTCTTTCATGAAACCAAAAGCCGTTGAGATTCAAGCCATTGCTGCTTCATGGGCCTATCTGAATCATCCTTCCATGGAGGACATCATGAAGGCAGCATTTTGGTGATCCCATACTACCTTCTTCTCCTAATTCTGCTTGTTAGCACAACCAAGTGCAAGCATTTTTTCTATGAACCATAGCTGCCCAGAGGACTTAATGCACTGATACAAATCAAAGCACCAGAGACCAAACACAGGTAATTGATTTATAGGCAGTGAAAATCAAATAATTGTTAGCCAGAAGATTTTGCTTTGCAGAATGATTTACTTAAACATAGCCACTGCACATGGGTTAGAATGATTAAAGTTAACACATACTTGAGTACACTAGCAAGCCATGGATTTTGTACTTTGTTAAAAAAAAAAAAAATGAGTGCAGTCCACCTTTGGTCCACTTTAAAAAAAAACAA
>JAECUM010058106.1:0-28382 GCA_016617855.1 Megalonaias nervosa | reverse complement strand
TGTATGTGTGTGTGTGTGTGTGTGTACCAGAGACAGAACAGCAAAGTTTAAAAAAATTATATAATAATTGTGTAAAAATAATTTAAATTTTATGCAGTGATTCCAAACTTTCAATTAAAAGAAACAAATACCAACAAAAGACTACAACTATTTTGTCTCATCATCATTGCTGGCCTGAGAGTTATTATTCCAGGTGAGGATAAGGGGCTGTCCATTTAGTACATATGGAAGCAGTCATTTCTCCCTCCCCCATAGACCTCTCTCTAATTATATGCATGCCTGAGATTCCATTGCCAGAACGAGGCTAACTGAGTAAGCTGTAGCAGAAGGCTGCTGAAGTTATGGATGCCACTAGTAACACTAGCAGAAAATCAGCACAGCATTGTACGTCCGATTCACGATATGATCCAACACTTCATTTTCATTCCGTTCCAAAGAATCCTACATTGAAAAAGCGATGGGTAACTAAGATAAGAAGGCCCACTCTTTCAAGTGAGTATTCTAAATTATGTCCATTTTTTACTCAAGTTTAAATGAAGTTTTGCACTTTAATATTTATTTTCGAAATATGAAGTAATATTTTGCATTTCATTTTATTTAAAATTTCCATCTGTCTTTAAATATTTTTCAGTATATAAAAGTTCTTCATTCCAAAGACTTGCTCTCTTTCACCGTATACATTTTAAAAAAATTCAGTTACTACTCAATAGTAATATTTTAGCAAAAGTCTGAAATATTTCTTCTTAATATTGTGTATTATTCCTTGTATGCAACATATTTTGTTTATTTGCATTGACTAGGTTACAAAGTCAACAGTTGTGTGTTCCAAATATTTTACACAGGATGATTACAAGTCATGGACACCAGTACGAAAAAGACTATGCCCTGAAGCAGTGTCATCAATCTTTTGATTGGAGCAGCGAACAAAATACCCAGGAGACCCATAAAAAGAAACGTACTTGCTTCTGAAGAACCACTTACAGTTTCAAAAGGTAATTAAGATTATATTTTGTAAAATGAGAGGGAAATATCAACAAGAAAATATTTTTTCAGATGCTGTTAAACCATGTTTTTATTACAACAACAGTCATTGATACAATACTACACAAAAATTGATTGTAACATTTTAATGAAATAGTTCTTTAAAAACCACATTGTAGCCAGGCAATTTGAAAGAGGCATTATTACATCACAAGTAGTTGTAGATACAACAGATTCCCGAAAAACGGGTGAAATATGTTAGTGTTTGGCTAACATTACAATGATATAAACTTGTTGGATTGCACAATGATGCTTCTTTTCATTTAACAAAATGGATAATGATGTAACTGTGACAGATCTCTTTGCTGACACAGAAGCCAAATCCGGTAATGACGATCAAGGACAATCCTTATATCAGCAAAGGATAGAAGAATTGGAGGAGAAACCTCGGCATAAATCGGAAGAATGCGAAAGATTGAAAAACCAGTTGCAAATATAACGTTTTTGCTTAAATAGGTTTTCAAGTAACAACTCTCGTATATTATTCTATACAGGTTTTTCCTCCTATGACACCTTTGCTACTTTCTTTACTTGTATTCAGCCATCGGCTCAAACCATGCAGAGTGCCTACTACAAAAGTAGTGGAACTGTTAGTCTGGCAGGTAGAAAACGTAGTATGCTCCTTGTAGATGAATTGTTCATGTTTCTTTGTCGTTTAAAGGCTGGTCTTCTTGATCAGGATCTAAGTGTTAGATTCACTTGTTCTTTGGCAAGCATAAGCCGTAAAATAGTAACTTGGGCTAACTTTCTATATTTTGTTCTTGGTGCCATTCCTAATTAGCTACCAAGAGAGATTGTTCAAAAATTTATGCCAGAAAGTTTCAGAGCTTTGTATCCATCCACCCGAGTCATAATTGACTGTACCGAGATAAGAAGTCAACACTCTTTCCCTTGTACTTAACTTCCAGTCATTTTCGAATTACAAAAATACCAACACATTTAAATGTCTGTTGGGCATTGCACCTCATGGAGCAATAACATTCATATCTTCACTTTATACTGGTTGCATGTCTGATGTGGAAATTGCTAAATTATCTGGTTTACTTGATCTTCTAGAGCCAGGGGATGATGTCATGGCAGGCAAAGGTTTCACTCTGCATAAAAGTTTGGCTGCAAAGGGTATTACACTGAATATACCTGATTTTTTTAAGCAGTAAAAGGCAGTTCATTATTGGCGAAATTGAAAAAACAGAGCAAATTGCGAAACTTAGGATTCACATTGAACGTGTGAACAGACGCATACAAGAAAATCATTTATTTGATTATCCTATTCCCCGTTCGCTAACTGGTTCAATAAATCAACTTTGGTCTGTTGCCTGTTTGCTTGCAAATGTTAGAGGTCCCATTGTGCAATCATGGTCAAATGTTGTATCTTACAGAATCTTGTTACAGATAGTAATTGAAATAAAAGTCATCTACTTTGTCTTTTACTTGCTGCCAGACAGCTTGTTCGAAATATATGGTTTCTAAATGCTGATCATTTTGACACCAGATCAAACGATCACACCACTGTAATCCGGTACCTGCAAGCTGTGTCAAAAGTTGGTAATAGTACTTGTGATTTATCTCCAGTTTCAGAACTTCATTTTGTTCTTTATCCAGATATTTGACCTCTAGGACACTCACTACTTGAGGACACTTAATTTCTAATAAACCAAATGGTGGGATATTTATGGGATTGTATTCTTTCTGTCTTGACTTGCAGCAAACCAAGGACACCAGACATTTACAATCACTCCGTAAGGATAGAGGTTAATTTGGTTTTCTTTGTGTATTACATAGGCCTTTGCTGCATCAGGTTCTGTTGCCAACCCTTGGCGCATAGCTGCAGTTGTAACATTTCTTACTGATTTTAACCTTCTCACCAAGATGGTGGGATCCTTGCGGCGTGTGTAAATCTCTCCTACGTTTGATGCAGTAATTCTATTTCTTCTGATCATGTAACATAATGAGCTCTAATTTTGGAGACTTGTTTGCTCTACAAACTTTTTTATTTCACCCATTTTCATTTTTAAAACCTAATTTTATACCTTGCGGATTTGTTAATGCTATCTGAAGATGATTCATCATGTAATTAGAGTAGGGTAGGTCTGGAAATGATGTATCGTCATACATATTTATAATACAATGACTCTCTAGCTTTTGTTGGTAGCTGACGACAGAACCACGAGGTGCCAAGCCAAATTTTGTTTGAGCCAATGTCGCTGAAGGTAATTGCAAAGCAGGTAAGATTAACATGGAACTGTCAGCCTTTTGTAGGATGGACATATTGTGTTCCCAGTTCACATTATCTCCATGAATAGGGTTGTAGAGTGTAGATTTTATCCCATGCGGTGACGAATCACCGCTGACCAAGTCCGTTGTATTAGCATATCCTCTAATTTCAATATTTTGCACTGCTTTTCCTTGAAGAATTTCCCCTCTTGGAGCATGCCAGGTTTGAGGCTGGGATGGTTTTGCTCTATCTTCTGGAAGTGCCCTTTCTCCCAGCATTTTTTATCTGGCAAGCTGATAGAGTAGACCAACAATATGCCCACACGATCCTGCTAGTCCTATTGGGCAAGTGCAGAATGCAGATGTTGATGTAGCCTCCGATATTTCTTTAAATGTGACCTGCATTGAGTAAAATGGAATTTATGAAATGTCCAATTTTAGGTTTATTCTTCTGTTAAATAGAAGCTTGTAAATTGTATGCTTCAAACAACATGCATAATCATACAGCTTTCATGCTTAAAAACTAAAATAAATTACTTTAATTTAATGTGGTGTTTCATTTTCCTCTGAGATCTATAACATCTGCCAGTCACCTCAGATCCGTTATCAACAGATCTCACTGAAATAATAATAATAATAATAATAATAATAATAATAATAATAATAATAATAACAATAGCTACTCTATACTCATTTTGCCTATAACTCTTTGATTTGAACTATTTTACAATTTATTATGGAAAATTGGGTATCACAAAACTGAGAGCAGTTCAACATGTTCAAGTTATCAATGCCATGCATATTCTAGCCTTGAGTTTGCTTGGAGATCTGAAACTTAGCAAGTTACTTGGACTATATTAAACTGGTAATTATCTTTGGGGAAAATGATACAATAGGAAGAGATATAGTCTTGGACAGATTGGCCAGGATATAAACTGACGTAGGAAATCTCTCATTGCATCACATTGTGTTTAGGGGAGGAGTACTAATAGCTTTAACAGAGGGAAAGAGAATGAGTGTAAAGCAAATGTGTCAGTGAAACAATTATTTCCAACATAGTGTGGATGATAAGGAAAACAACACTTACCTCTTAGATCTTGGATGTATCCTTCACTGAAATACCTGAATCCCTTGTTCATAGATTTTTCAACAGATGACTTCTTATTTAACTTGACATAAGCTTCAAGAACTGAAAAGGTAAGTAGAGACACTAAAATCTAAATCCTTGTCACTGTAGGAAGTAGCCATTATATCACTATAGACGCTGTAGCAGCTAAGCCAGCTATTCTCGGTTAGCCTCGTTTTGAGTTAGGCATTAATATTCATGAGATAATATTAAGAGGGGTCTATTGCAGGGTGTAGTTATTTCAATCCCCTCCCCAGAGTGACATATGTTTTTGCTTAGTACCCCCCTTCAAACACTGTCAATTTGTTTGCATATTTAATCAAATGGGAGGTTCTTTAGTAGCACGGTCTCCATATCTGCATAGGCAAGTCCATGTTTTCAAGCAACAGATTTGATCATTCATTGTGTTTGATAATCTCACTAATTCCATAAATTTTGGAGTTACATTTTTATTTGTTCATTGTTTTTAGAAATATTAAAACTGTACATTGCAAATATTGGATGCAGATGACAGTTTTGACTGCCATGCATCATCAGTTCTGGAAACCAGGACACAGGGGCTCGTCTAGTTGCTGTAAGTACAGTATGCTGAATGTCTGACTGCCCTCTCTTTGACCAATCAAAAATGATGTACTGCAGGAATTTACAACTTCATTCCTTGAAGCTTTTCATTTTTAAAATTGGTAAGGGGGTACAAACAAATTGGAAGGTGTGAAAATACTATAGGTTGTTTGTTGTTTGCTATGGCAGATATATTTGATTGTAGCTTTAATAAAGTTATGGCCATTAGGTGTGTATGTACTACTTGGTCTTATCCCCACCCCTATGCACAAATATTCAAACTTCAAACCCAAACCCCCGTGTACATACAAAATGGACAGTTCCTAACAAAACAAAGTTTAATCTAAAGCCATCATAAGATGCAATCTGAAACCAAGACATGTGAACTCAAAAAGACCCCTACTGCATTCATTATGTAAATTATTCTTGTGAATAAAAAATAGGCATGGAATGCAAAGCAGCAATTATGCTATATGCTATGTATATTTTGGAGATGATAAACATAAAGTCAGCAATAATTCAACCTGCTGCTATATCATTGTACTCAAATTTTGAGGAGAAAATGAGATGGCAGGATACTAAGCAGAAAGTTGTAATAATTATCTAATTGTTAACAAGCCATTATAAACTAAACACGTTGTTACTAAATAATTGCATGGTTATGACCACCAGCCATGAAAATAAGAACTGTTACCTATTAAGAATCTGAAGCAACAATGACAAAAACCCAACACGTTTTGACTTAGACCAAACAAATTTACTTTTAATTATGTATGCATACAATCATTTCTATGCAGAAATAACTGGAAGAATGGGTGAACAATGATGATCTATTACTCACCAACTCACTGGTTTTAAGATAATTTTCTTATTTTGGTTAATAACTTTAACTTCCTTTCCATACATTGCCATTTATTACAATAGTTCCATTATTTCTTTAAAATTGTTACAGTAATTAAACAAAATTAATGCAACCGAATCAAACTACATGTAGTTCACTTAAAGTGTCACATAAGATATTTCATACACACATACAATAGTAATGGTTTAGTGAGGCTTAATGCAATTTTCAGCACATGATATACTATAATGGCGGGCAATATTGTTCGTGCAGGATAAACACAAGAAGAAACAATAACACTCTGGAAGCTACTGGCAAGTCTTCTCACATACCCTAGGTGGTTGAGCTGCAACTTAAACTCACTCAGACAGAGGTGAGATGTGTGAGTGACCTGCAATGGCAAGTGCCTCATACCACATGGCCTTCCAAGGCCCCATCAGAGTAAAGGATATAATATTGAAAACAAAATCATCAATGTCGCAACCATACATGTTCATATGATGTCAATAATGTATTTACCATTTCAACATAATTAAATAATACAGTTTCTTTTGCTAAACAAGATTTCACTTCTATATATGTTCAACACATTTGAAAGGAGCAGAATTCTAGAAAATAAAATCTTTCTTGGTGTGAGAAAAAAAAATCATGCCTTTGTTCAGGTCAGAAAAGTTCATATTTTAGATAGGTGTAATAAAGAAAAGAATATAAATATCATTCATTTGACCTGGCCATTTCCCTGGGTGATAATGTTGAAAAACATTGTGTTCTTAATAGCCTAATGCAATTCAAAATAGTTGTCATCCAAGCAGTTTTTGACATAGTATACTTGCCTTGAACCGAAATGTCTACTGCTGTGTGTGGCAAGCTCTACTTCCTAGCCGACTATTGGTATTTCAGTGGCTACATACTGAGACGTGACTATGGGAGGTCAACACTCCTCACATTAATTTTAAGAACAACCCAGGCCTGAAACACATAATTCACAAATATATGCATATCTTTAATTATTACACAATAAAAGCCTAAAATGTCACAACATAGACCATAGTTAAGAAATTTGTCAAAGGCCAATTTACAAACTATCCTCTGCTACCTAATGTTGAGAATGTATGCCAATTTTCATGTCATTTCATCTTATGCACTGAAACTAGTGGCCACACAAGAATTACCATATACATACATACGGGGGTGGGGGGTGGGGTGGGGGGTGGGTGGGCGGAAAGTCACAAGAAAGGGACATAACTCTGACAAGCATATAACAAGCATGCCAACAAATCGCATGTAATTGTTCACTTGAATTCCTAAAACAGGGAAACTCAAGTAATACTGGTGGGCAAGTAGTATGCAATAACGAAAATATTCAGTATTTATATGAGAATGGGAAGTAATTATGGTAAAAATAACCGAAGCATGACCAAAACAAATGCACATATTCACCTGAATATGATCGAAACACTGTTGATAATACAGATTTGTTTATTCATATTTCTTTGTGGAGCATTTGTCTCCCACTTAAAATGAACACATCTCCTTTACACAGGAACTGCATCCAGATTGTATAGTACAGTGCCATCTAAAGAGACAGGATTCATGATCACTTCAGTTCTTCTCTTCTGCGGCTTAAAAATAAATATATTTATGATGCATATTATCTGTCAAAACTGATTCTTGATAGATATATAGACAGATCATTCTCTACTCAATTATCAATTAACCAAAAAACACATATATTTTCTTATTTTACTAGCTCAATTGCCCGAAATATGATGGGAAAAAGAAAAATTAAAAAAAAAAAAATAAAATAAAAGTAACATTGAAATGAACGAGTTTAAAAGAAACTTTGAAGATAAAAATACAGAGAGGAAAAATGAATTTGGATGCTGCCACAAGTTTTGAACTGGCGACCTTTTGTATGGCAGCCAGGACACACAACAAAAACAAATGTGGGTGTTTATGCATAAGATTTGTGATTGAACTATATTGTCTCTTCTGCTATTCAACATTTAATCACACGCTGTAATGTAACAGTTGATGGTGCACAGTTTAAGACTAGAAATGACAATATTAAACTCAAATTCCCATAATGGTCACCTGCATTAAAAATAATCGTTCATCTCCAGCCAGGGTCCGATTTGTCCTTCCCATCATTATGTAAATTTTATCCTCACTTAAAACAGCCATCAGCCTTTTCAAGATAAACAAATTCCATCACCACCAATAGCTGCTTAAAAGAGTTTAAACATTATTAATTACTGGCGATACATGCAACTATGACCGTGCAACAATGTTATAAAATGGCAGCAGTGTAAGTGACCAATGCATCTACATCATTTTCTTTTCAATTCTTAAAAAGGTACAATTATACACACTAAAAACGTTCAAATTGTACTGGAGATTACAATTTCCAAATCATTTTTAAAAATGTTCTAGACCACCTACCGCTCATTAGGAGAAGGATATTACCCATTCTGTCTCACAGTGCATTATTTACTTACAGAACAACAAGTACGTCTACCAAATCAAAGAAAACTTACTACACTCCTGAAGTTCTTGGATGTTGAAAAACATACTTCTGAGGGAGAGATCTAAAAGCTCACATTCTTTCTAAATGTAATCCCGGTAGCACTTTTAGAACTGTAAAATGTATAACAAAGTAAGATAAATGCATGGACTGAGGAAATGGAAAATAAAATCAGTAGAGTCGAAACCTAGAACAAGAAGAATTAGTTAGAATTTACTTAATTTCTCACGATAAACAAAACCCATAGCCAGTCTTGTCCGACATATTTCTTAAAATGCAGGTGAACGGAACATAAAGAATTGAAACAGACTTACCTTTGAGCACTTGCCCCTACCAGTAGTCATTTTCACCAGCCTGACAAAAAAGGTAAACAAATCAAATAAGCTGGAAAATGTATTTTTCTGCAAATTTGTATTTTGTGTCTTTGCAGTTTAGTGTAATAACATACCGTAGGTCACTCACTTAACTAATATAAACCATAACGCCAAAGGCAAGAGCAGTTAGCCAAGAAATCTGAAGCAGTGGGATGCTATTAAAGAAATTAATTTATTAAGCTGCTGTTATAATTCTTCAACATTTGTTTTTTATTTTAAAAATGGCAGTATTTAATGGCAACACTGTACAATCTCAAAGGTCTTCATGTTAGAATATATTACATAAATTATGATCAAATGGTGAAGTGATTTTTGTGGTGCTGTGTAAACATTGTATTTTATGTGGATGAGCATCACATTTGTTTCATGTCAATGGCCTTAAAAATTATATGAAACGTTGGATATATAATTTTTTCCCCAATCTCCTGAGCAATTTCTTACCTGTCTAGTGCTAACGTATGGAATTTAAACATTTCTGGTGATCAGGCCACGAGGACAGTATGTCCAACGATATGGCTGGTGCTAGTGTTAGGAATTTAGTATGTCATTAAAGTCTGGGCTGGTGATATGATGCTGCTAAGGTTAGGGAGGTGAATATGTATGGTACTTAAGTCAGGAGGGTAGACATGTGACAGTAAGGCCAGGATTATGAAAATATTTTTAGTGCAAAGGTCAGGATGGTAACGTCTGGTGTTAAGGGGAGGAAAGAAGATATGTTTGGCAATGAGGTCACAAATGTAGATCTGTCCAGTACCATGGTCAGGAAGGTAGATATGTTCAGTGTTAAGGTAAGAAATGTAGAGTGTCCCATGATAATGTTAGTGGATGTAGGAGCATGCCAGGATAAGTAACATGCTAAGGCCAATTAAGGCAGTAAATAAGTCCAGAGCTTAGGGTAGGGAGGATACTTGGTGCTAAGGTCAGAAAGATAGATGCATGGTGCCAAGGTAAGGAATGTAGCTACTGTATTGTGCAATGGTCATAAATGTAGTATACTGATGCTAAAGTCGGGGGGGGGGGGCGGTTGATATGTCTGGTGCTAAGGTCAGAAAGGTAGGGATTCGTATGTCACAAGCTACGATCAGTGTGGTAGAATGCCGTGTCTAGAGAGGGTAGATATGTCCACAAGCGCTTTAATGCGAGCTTAATGTACAAACGAATTCAATAACCTAGCTGAAGGGGAAAAATATCGTACAAAGTGACAAAATTTCCTCAAATTTTCCAGATGACCTGTTCTGTCAAAGGACCCTGTCTATCACGCTAGACAGGGTCCTATGTCATGACAGGTAATTGGGGTAATCGGAGGAAATTGTGTCACTCTGTACGGTTGTAACAGACAGGGTCCTATGTCAGAAAAGGTAATGGGGGTGTAAGGGTGCAAATTTCTGTCGATCTATAAAGAGAACATTAATTTGGGCAGGTGAACGATTAATTAGATTTATAGGGGCAGGTGCGTGTTAAATCGCTATACTGCAATGATTTGTAATGGCTGTGTCGCGCAAAGGACGTGATTCTTAATTAAGCCTTCGTTTATTTAACTATCAGCGACTGGAAGGAAAAAGGTTAACTCCGAGGTTGTATCGAAAATGTCTAAATTGAAATTGTCCAGAATCAGTTATTTGGTCAGGCGGACCGCATATTTGGTGCCCAGTTAAAAGGGCGGTAGATATATTTAATTCGGATTGGTTACGCTAAATAATGGGCGTGGTTCCTACACGAAATTTCTTGGGTTTAATATGCCTCATATAAAAGTATAGGAGACTCCGCGTTTGAATTTAGACGAAATTCTCTCGTAAAACAATTATCCAAGGGACCGGATGTCTGGGAAGTCGAAGGACACAATTCGGGAGGTAGAAGCGAGCAAAGCTTGAAAGCACAAGGGGGAAATAGCTCCACTGACGTATCAACGTACCTACCTATCCAAGTATATATGTATCTATCCACTGACGTATTCACGTACCTACTTATCCAAGTATCTACGTATCTAAGTACTGATGTATCCACGTACCTACTTATTCAAGTATCTACGTATCTACGTACTTACGTATACACCTACCGACACAAAGTTCGAGAGCCGAATGAGGCGAAACGATAGAGAGTTTGGAGAAGGAAAAATAAAAAAACAGTGAAAAGGACCAAGAAGAACAGTCACAATGGAGTTGGAATGAATCGGAATTAAGCAGGTTATGAAGTTGTACAAAGCAATGACTTCGATCGTTCACTCGATTCTATGATGAACTGATTCTATCATTTAAAACAGATTGGCTATTTATATCAGTATATTTGTGTTTCGAAATTCAGTGAATGATTTGTTTCAAAAAAGAAGTGTATCTTCCTAATGTAATGTATTATCCCAATCGTTTATGTAATCGATTCAATTGTTGTCTTTTCATCTACGGGGGCTCGTGTCATTCTGTTTATATGTCTGCCCAGATCTCTATTTATTCCACCTATAAGTTCCACACTTTATATTAATATTTACACCGAGGCGATCAACCTGTAGATAACGATAACCCAATAAAGCGGACACGTTGTAAGAAGGTACAATCCGCCAAACCAAACAACCCAAACAAATCAACCCCACACCACCACAGTGGGTAATCTGTGGAAATTTTTTAACTCGGTATGATTTTTGTTCCTTGTGTTATGTATCTGTAATTAAATTGCTTGTGTGTTAGTCATAAATTCTTTTTTTATTTATTTTTGTTTCATTACATTTTATTGTAATGATTATTTTCATGGGATACGATATTTTTTTCAAGTAAATTCTGTTTGTATAGTACATAAAAGGCATTACATTGGCATTATTTTTAGCCGTCCTTGGTTCGCAAACTCGTAAACACTAAGTGCAAATCATTGGCTGTTTCCAGGGAAATTTTTCGGCCTACGTGTTACCCATGTGTAAACTTTTTTTTTTCATTTTTCGTTTCTAGCGTGAGTATCTGCTTTCTTATATAGGGCTGTTTTTGCTACGTGACAAATGTCATATTTTTTATTGCGATGAGCAGTAGGGAGGGTGAACCCTACAAATTGGGTTTCGAACAAACATATCTAAAAGTAAAGATTCACACGAAAAAAATTTTAAAAAAAAAGGTCAGTAACGTCAAACTGAAACCTCTAACTTATCGAGATTCTTTTCCCAGTATCACTTCGGCGTTAGTTCGCGCTGTTACTTCGCCGTTGACTCCGTGTTTATAAAATTTTGTGAGTGATCGTTTATGTAATCGTGCGCGTCATTTTTGTTAGCTCACCCTCCCTGCTGCTGTGGTTTTTATCCAAATATTGTATCAAGACCGTTACGATATCTTCATCTCGGATCATGTAAATTTATTGTCATAAAACCAAACGGGATAGCTTGTGCTTTTGAAAAAGTATGTTTGAACTTAATCATATCCATGTCCCCTGAATACCAAGTATAATAAATATTTTGCAGCGTATGATTATCAACTCCGTTAAACACAACTAAAATATTACAGTTATCTCTGATCACTTTAGGTATTTGTGTATAACTCTGTGTAACATAAATCACGTCTGTATTTTTATGTCTACCTCGAGAAAATATCCTAGCAGGATTTGATTGTTTGTCCAGCATAACATCATCGTATACTACTAAATTATTAATACTTCCATCAAGGTCATCTACGGATGGCGCTTCATCAATATCAGTTATAAAGTCAATGACTTCACTGTCTTCATTTAACGATTTTGCATTTTCATTAAAATCTTTAAGTACTTCATCTACAGATGGTGCTACTAAATAAAATTTATCCCACTTCAGCCATCTCATTATCAGATTAAGCAATAATTGCGTCTTTCCACTTCCAGATGGACCTATTATTATCATTCTGATAGAATTCTATAGCGCTGGGTGATGCTTTACTGGCTCTTGTTTTCGTGGGCGGGACAAACAACAGTTATTTCACGGCGACTGTGTCACCGGTGACGTAGTCACTGCTGAGGTCTCGATAACTGTTGTGGAAACGCCACAATCATTATAATATTATTATGAAAATGTGGTGTTTCAACAACAACGATAGAAGCATCCGAATAGTAAAATGACTGTTGTTGGACCATTAGTGGAAGTGTACATTTCATAATAAAATAAATAATGATTGTACACTTCCACTGAACAATCATTGTCACCGTCAAATAATTGTTTGTGAGTGGAGCCACATTGTCATGGTCGGTCAAAGAAAATATTTTTTGTTTGTTTTACGATCACGAAGTTATTTCATCTTTCGTTGAAATATTGCAACGGATTCAGTATCTGCTGTTGCTTCGATGATATTTAAGATTTGTTGGTTATCAGGACCAATCAAATATACCTGTTCTGCGAGAGTTTTATCATCGAGAGGTTTATTAACGATTAATACATCAAATTTATGAAAATTCCTTTTGTCGATTTCATTTATCGTCTCTGCATCTTCTACGATAATTATACCAACCTTTGATAGATCACGCTGAATGCATTTATTGTGTAATCGCTCCCTCGTTCGTTCATTGCGAGATTTTTTAATGACGGTTTGTAATCGTTGAGACTCGGAAAATGTGCTTCTGTCGTTGATTCGTAGCGCATTAATGCCGTTAATGCTAGTTCGTAATATTTTACATCTTGGTGCGGCGTGTTCAGCTAAACGATAATCGGGATTATCCTTGAGAAATATGATTTTTTTCTTTCATGTTCTATTATAATAATTAATTATCTAAATGATGTTTATGTTTAATGAGAAAAATTATTCTTTTTTAGCAAGAATTCATTTACGGGCAGCGGATTCTCCTTGACAATATGATATTTCTGCGATCTGGTTTTATAATATTTCAACATGGATCTATATTTGTGCCCGCCGCAACATCTACAAATCTGTACTGAACCTTTTGTTCCTCGTCCACATCCTATACATTGTCGTGGACCTGTAGAACCTTTTCTTTATATATTCATTATGAGGGCCGCAATATGTTCCGTAACAACGCCGCCCACATGTTTTCGCGGACCCCATCATTAACCAGGCGCATTTATTCTTTTGTATAGACATCGTTTATATAAATATTTTTTATTTTTCAACTAAACTAATAGTGTTACGTATAATGAGCGAAATTTTTTTTAGCACCTTTGACGTTGATATATCCACGGCCGAACAATCGTGCGATATATCTCACAATGAAATTCTAAATGATCATTGTTATGATATCATCTGCTGGTTGGACAATTGTCCGCGGGCTGATCCTGAATTATTTTATTGGAAGCCGTGTCCAGTCGAACCATCGCCCGCAGAATTAAGCGAAGACGAGTATCATGACCGTCTCGATGAAAAACTCTTTGATGGGCAACACGACTACGTCATTGATGATTTTTCGACGACTTCCCAGGACAAATTACCTGACGTTGCCAGGTACAATTATTGGCACTTGTGCGAGTATTATTCGCTGTTCGATGAACCTATTTGGCACTCGGTGAAGAAACTCGCCATTAAGAATTTTACTTTGATCGGCAGTCTACATGAAAAAGCCGCACAAGGGATTATTGTTCAAAACTTTGATAAATTCTTCGTGTTCCCGTCCGATGATTATTTTGATAAGTTCGCGGGGGAATTCACCGGACAATCATCGGTAACCGAGATCATTCCAAAATGTCGTCGTAGATATCAAATGTTCGATCTTGATACGAAATTGATTCGTGAATATGTCATATATGATACAGGTCGAACTGAATTCAGATCGACCACGGAAAAAATAAACACCAGAGACGTCATTGATAACTTTTAGGCGTTGTGTGATTGTCAGCGCGATCACGTATTTGTGTTTGAAACGAATAGCGGTTATCATGTGTTATGTAAATGTGTGCCGCTGACGTTTAACCAGCAACAAGAACTGACCGACATTGCCATCCGCGATAAATATCCTCAGTGGAACATTGATCGTCAAGCTGGCATGTACAGTATTAAGTTGACCGGGACAAAATCACATAAACCAGGAAAAATTGCTTCGTATAAACGATTAATATCTGACAGCGACAATTTTTCAGCGTCCGAATTATTAACGTGTCCATGTGAGATTCAGCCGCGATATATGCGTGTCGACAGTGACAATGTCATTGACAATAAAATCATTATTGGCCACGATGACATTTCTAAGGAAAACTTGAAGGGATTTCAATCGCGCTGACAGGAGAGCCAGATCAGTTGATGATGATTGTAAATACATCCCTGAATAGATTTACGATATCACGACGACCAGGACATGTTTGTAATATTTGTGAGCGACGACACGGCTACAGTTACGTTCACAATTTCATCGAGGACAAATGCGACATCTGCCTTGTATACGTCAGTGACGATCATTATTCGATTTGTTGCCCATGATCGACGGGAAAACAGATTACGCTACCAATCGACGGTGACACCGTTGCAGAACAAATTGAGAAAATCATCGCTGGAACATCCAACAACACTAAATTTATACGTGCGACTGAACAACTCCCCGTGGATAAATCAGGAAAAAGAATCATGAACAGAGAATATTTAAAATATTTAATATCGGCCCGGCGCAGATGTCATTATCCTGGATATTTTCGTGAACGAAATCCAGATTATTCGTATACTGCGCTGCCCCAACATAAATCAGGTCCAGGTTGTGTAATAATTCCCGACGAAGACTATTTGGATGGTTCTGCATGTGGCACGGGAAAGTCAGTAGCAGCATGGAAATCAATAAAAGACCATCAATCCGTGATCTGTATCAGTTACAGAAAAACATTTACAGAAAAAAGTTAAATCCGACTACGGCATAGAATCGTATTCTGATATCAGCGGTGATATCACGTTCGCGCCGAATGATCGGTGTCGTGTTGTTATCCAGTGGGAAAGTCTACACCGAATAAAAGGTGTTCCAGACGTGATCATCGTAGATGAGTGGCATGGGATTCAACGACAACAGTTCTCTTCAGTGAAACACAGACGAGAACGATGGGACAAATTCGCGGGATTAGTCGTGGCTTGTAAGCGATTAATTGTCCTTGACGCGGATGCTAACGATGATGATTCGATATTGTTGTGGCGGTCTACTATGAAATTCATCATCAACGATTATAAAGCCGATCATGGTAAGAAATTCATCATAGAATCATCGCACAAAAGTAATCTTGTAAAATGAATAGAAATACTGAACCGCTGTAAAATAACCGGCGAAAAAGTCGCCATTTTCACTCATAACAAACATAAAACCGATTATTCTGTAGAGAGTTTGGCAAAACTGTTGCAACATCTCGGATTTCGTGTCAGATATTATCATGCTGATACTGATCCGGCTCAAATAAAGTTAGATTTTAGCAGTATCAATGTTTCATTCGACGACATCGACGTTGTTATTACCAACCATACCGTTGAGGCCGGAATTGGTATCACCGATGAGAGATTCGAGGTTATGTGTGTGTTTTCGTCCGAATTAGGATCTGTTGAAGCTACTAAACAAGCAATCCACCAATTTCGTTGCGTTATTGAAATTTATTATTCTGCGACGAGAAAACAACGCGACTGCAAGTTACCTGTGACCCGTCAAGGTGTTGAAAAAAAATCATTATTGATCGTGAACGACTTCTCGACGATATAACAAAACTAAATAGATGTCCGAACGCTGGTGAATTACAGACCAGCTACGGATTCGCCTACATCAACGACATCATTGATGAGAATAATTCCAAAATATATTTTACACCGAGATTGATCACTGCGATGAAGAATACCGGCTATGAAATTGTAGAACAACCGTTGGACGATTATGAGACATGGTGCCGCAAAAACAACATCAAGAAACCATCGGATAATGATATTAAGAATAATCCTGTTGTTGATGAATTCCTAAAGACATCTGTCGGTGAACGAATAAAACAATCAAGATCTGTAAACTTGGAAGACGGACCTTGATATTATAAATACAATAACCATGAGAATCATGGAGAAAAGTTAGAACCGTATGAAGCAAAGAAATCATTTCTCAATCACATCTTTCAGTGTGATGTTGGTAAACTACCGCAGTATTAAGTTGAACTGTTACATAAAAACAACCCACGACTACGACGATGTCACGAATCGATCCTTGACAAATTCAATAAAAGTAGTAATATCATCGACAATAAAAAAATTCGGGTCGGACAAAATCAGCCCCAGAGAAAAGTTAAACGCAGTTAGAAATGTTTTACGAACTCTGAATTTACCAGGCGTCGTTCCCGAAACCCTAACAACGACAACAATACCAGTATCAGGACCCGACATGAGAAATAACATCAACAACATGATTGTAAATCAAGATCAGTTATCGTCGTATAATGAATTACTGTCGAATTGGTGCAGCATATTTCCTGAAACCAGACTTCATAAGTCGAAACTAACAGTTAAAGATATCATAGAGAAAATAAAATTAATGTATAAAGGTTTCGGAGCGACACTAATAGTCAATGATACAAGTAATACAACGAGATCAGACTACACGTTAACATATCCTACATGGCCGAAATCAGATTTTATTGATGATCCTCGCTGGAGAAATTGTAATAATGATAGTCAAGGATTTCATGGCGGTAATGATATAAATGCTGTTGACGATCATACTACGATGTTGAAATTTCACATATGGAGTGCCAATAATTGGTTCAGTAGATCTGATGAGGAGTATTCATATTGGTGACGTAGTCACTACTAAAATAATCATATGAAATGTTTAGTGAAAGTGTACATTTCATAATAAAATATATAATGATTGTACACTTCCACTAAACAATCATACAGACTTTAGTTTGTCAAAATAATCATTGTATCAGCTCCCACGTCATAGTCATCATATTCCATGCGTTGAGGGTTTGGTTTACGAACAATATTCATCAACGATTCTGCGATGATTTCTAAATCTATTTTGATTATAAATAATTTCTCAATGACGTCATTAAGTTCATCGCGGTCAGAATCAGATTTATCCATGTAGTAAGGGTTTTTTGTGCTTCAAATTTGACAATATTGGGCCTCGACAATCGCGGCTCGTTGTCGATGAAACAAAAATACAATAATTATTTCTATCATTGTTTAGTGGAAGTGTACATTTCATAATAAAATATATAATGATTGTACATTTCCACTAAACAATCATACAGACTTTAGTTTGTCAAAATAATTATTATATCATGGCCCAACGTTGTTTATCTGCGGTGTCATAGTCGTCTTTGATCACGGATACATTTTAAACTTACTGACCAGCCTGGCCACTTGCTCGATCTGAGGTCGGAGTCGTTGGTTATAAACTTGTATGTGCGTTCGTAGAACGTCGCGCTTGTGAGCGTCATCTTAAGATCTTACGTTCGTAATGACTTCGTCATCAACGTCATCGTAGTCCGTGATTACATCACGGCGGAAAACACCAAGCAAAAAAACATATTTCATTGGCGACTATCATTGTTGGCGAAAGCATACATATTTTTATATAATACATAATAATTGTACACTTCCATCAGGTTTCAACAATAATTATTTTTTTTTACGGTTTAAAATCAGCTGGGACAACTTTACAAGTGGGTATTCTATCTTCGTCGGCTTTGTCACTGGTGACACAGTCACTACAGTCACACTCAACGACATCGTCGTCGTCTTTATCTTTAGCCAATAATTCTTCGACGTCTTTGTCCATCAAATCCGTCATCGCTATGATATCTTTCAGTTGTTTTATACGAGCATGTACGAGTCTTTTCGTTTCGTATTCGTGAGATAATTCTAACCTAACCTGCTCGATGGCCCGTAATAACGGCACAAATAATTTCACCTGCGTATCCGTGATTGCTGCCAGCGATCGTAACGTTGCCTTTTGGATCAACTTTATGAATTTATAATCCGAGGGCAAGGTATATCTATTTTCTGATCTCCGAAATTGTAATGATTCAAAATCGCTCATTATTTTTTCAGGATCAAGCTGGTCAGATATTTTTACGCCGCTGTTTTGTAATTTCCTAATAGCAGAAATAATTGATGTGATGTTTTCGTGATTCATTATTTTATGTATTATGAATTGTTTGTTTAAATAAAAATATATTTCTAAATAAATATATTTTTTAATTAATGTGAATAAAAATATATTTCTGAATTAATCAGATTAAAAAAGCAAAAGGAAGTACTTGCCGAACAGGTTGATGACGTCGGATATGTAATTGTTGGATTGCGGGGTAATAAAAACACCCCCTAAGTGAACCCAGGCGCTTTGAGGTTCAGGGGTGCCAGGCGAGTTATACACCTAGAATTAGTTGGGTTTTTTTTACAGTCTCATATCTCGTCATCACCTGCCCGCAGGCGCCCCCCAATTATAATAACATCTATCGCCGAATGCAAGATAATATACGTTTAGCATTTTTGGAGACTCGAACACGCAGAGAATATAGACTAGTGGATCCGCACGCAAAAGCCTTAACCACACGGCTATCTGAGTTCTTATGAATATACAGCTAAATTAAAATATATAACTACTCGCACTGCATCACAGTCATGGACGGCAAATCCCTACACCGAAAGAATATTCTGATTCTGAATAAATTCTGCAATATTATATATTTCTGCCGTTTCTGCCTTGTTAAAGCACTGTATTTTAAACTGTAACACTGGTACGGGCCAGAACTGTTAGTAAATGCGTTGGATCGATATTATTCTGGTATATTTCACCTACTGCAGAACTGCGTAGATTCATTCAGTATAGTGTCGTCTGCTGCAATCGATATGTGTACAATATCGGCCTATGATATAGTATAACGGCTGATGTATCTATGCTTGTTTGAGTATATATTTTCTGCAATATAGTTGAGATGTCTGGCCTGGAGAGATATTTAAGTATTACGATTAGACTGTAGTACCACAATTACTCTATCAACGATGACGCATTCCTATCACTGAATATGTATAGACAATAATAAAAAAGGGAGACAACTACTTGATTGTTCTATCAGCGATGACGGATTTATCTCGCTTCATTGTATATACTAAATTTTGCGAGATCGTGATCAGAATTTGATGTTTATTAGTCATGGGTCGCGGACGTGATGGAAACCTCAGATTTGTGACACAGTCACCATGAAATGATTGTTGTATGGACTTTGTGAAATCGGGACATTTTCATAATAAATATATAATGATTTTCCCGATTCCACAACAATGATAGAGACCACAGATCGGTGAAATAATTGTTCTATGAGCACTTTTCCGTCGCCCGTGGAATAATATTACTATTGATCAAAAATTCCTCAACGGTAGGAGGATTTTTCTGGTACACTTGATATTTTGGACTCCGCTGCTCATAATAAATTAACATTGTTCAGTATTTGTTTCCTCCACATTTCGTACAAAGGTTTATTTAGCCTCGTACTCCATTACCAGAACCTAGATACGGGTTAATTCCTGGCGATCCTTTTCAGATCATATGATTATGATAACCGCAGTATTCTCCGCGGCACCGTTTACCGCACTTTCGTGTTGACCCTTGAAATATCCATGAACAATAATTGTTTCCTACTTGAAACGGCATTATATAATATAAACATAATTTTATTTTCCAATTCGAATATAAAACCTGAGGAATATATTATTATATAATGAGCGAAAAAAATATGCACGACGAAAACAACACGGATATATCATTGATCGTCCAGGATAATGATATATATCATAATAATAATATTCTAAATGAAAAAGAAGTTTACGACAATTACGAATTTGATCATGACAAATTCATCATCGAGAATACGACTGAAGATGATATACGAATGGTATTTGAGTATACTCCACAACATGAACTAATCAGAGTAGCTAGACTCAGTTGTTTTCACCTTCGTGAGTATTACGCGTTATTTCTTAATTCGTTCAGTGATTTAATCTATCATCTGAAGAAAGAACTAGCGATTAAGAATTTACTTATCTCAAAATCAAGTAAAAAGTCAGCCCAAGGAATAATTATACAACACTTTGATAAGTTCTATTTGTTTTCGTCCGATGATTGTTTTAATCGATTCGCTGATGAATTCGCTGGACAATCATCGGTAACCGAGATTATTCCAAAATTCCGGACCAGATATCCGATATTTGTTCTTGATACGAAATTTGTCCGTGAATATGTCGTATATACCACAGGAAGAACTGAATTCAAAGAAACAACGGAAAAATAAACAACAATGATATCATTGATTACTTTTCGGTGTTGTGTGATTGTCAGCGAGATCGTGTATTCGTGTTTGAATCAAATACAGGCTATCATGTTCTTTGTAAATCCGCCCCGGTAACATTTGATCGACAGCGAGAATTGACAAACAACGCCATAAAAGATAAAAATCCTCAGTGGAACATTTATAGTCAGGCTGGCCGAAATCACATAAGCCAGGAAAAGTTACTTCATACAAACGATTAATATCTCATGACGATAATTTTTCAGCGCATGAATTATTGACATGTCCGTGTTCGATTCAACCTAGATATGTACGTGTCGATGAAGTAACCGACGACAAAATCATTATTGGTTGTGATGATATTTCTACGGAAAATCTTGAACGGATTTCTGTTGCGTTGACAGGAGAACCTAAACAGTTGATGATGATTGAAAATGTATCTCAAAATAGATTTACAATATCACGACGACCAGGTCATGTTTGTAACAATTGCGAACTACGACATGGTTATAATTATGTTCATAACTTCATCGAAGACAAATGCGATAATTGCTTAGTTGACATTAATGACGATCATTATTCGATATGTTGTCCAAGATCGACAGGAACACAAATCACGCTACCGATTGACGGTGATACTGTCGAAGAACAAATCGAAAAAATAATCGCTGGAACATCCAACAACACTGAACTTATATATGCGACTGAACAACTCCCCGTGGATAAATCAGGAAAAAGAATCATGAACAGAAAATATTTAAAATATTTAATATCTGCTCGGCGTAGATGTCATTATCCGTGATATTTTCATGAACGAAATCCTGATTTGTTATATGTTGAATTGCCCCAACATGAATCAGGCCCCGGTTGTAGAATAATCTCCGACGAAGACTATATTGATGGTTCTGCATGTGGGATGGGAAAATCAGAAGCAGCATGGACATCAATAAAGGACCATCAATCCGTGGTCTGTATCAGTTACAGAAAAAACTTTTACGGCCAAAGTCAAATCCGACTACGGCATAGAATCGTATTCTGATATCAGCGGTGACATCACGTTCAAACCGGATGAACGGCGTCGTGTTGTTGTAGAGTGGGAAAGTTTACACCGAATAAAAGGAGTTCCTGACGTGATTATCGTTGATGAGTGGCATGGGATACGACGACAGCTATTCTCTTCAGTGAAACATAGTCATGAACGCTGGGATAAATTCGCCGGGTTAGTAATAGCTTGTAAACGGTTAATTGTTCTTGACGCGGATGCCAACAATGATGATATGATATTGTTCAGAGATAAATTAGGTCGGTCTACTATAAAATTCATTATTAATGATTATCAACCCGATCATGGAAAGAAATTTATCGTAGAATCGTCGCACAAAAGTAATCTTGTAAAATTAATAGAAATACTGAACCGTTGTAAAATTACCGGTGAAAAAGTCGCAATTTTCACTCATAACAAACATAAAACCGATTATTCCGTAGAAAATTTGGCGAAACTGTTACAACATCTAGGATTTCGTTTCAGATATTATCACGCTGACACTGATCCGGCCCAAAAGAAATTGGATTTCAGCAACATCAATACTGTATTTGACGACATCGACGTTATTACCAACCATACTGTTGAAGCCGGAATTAGTATCGTTATGTTCGTGTTTTCGTCCCAATTAGGATCCGTTGAAGCTACTAAGCAAGCGATTCATCGATTTCGTTGTGTTAATGTAATTCATTAATCTGCGACGAGAAAGCAACGCGATTGTAAACTTCCAATAACTCCTGAAGATGTCGAGAAAGTCATTATTGATCGTGAACGACTTCTTGATAACATAACAACGCTGAATAGATGTCCAAACGTTGGTGAATTGCAAACCAGTTACGGAATCGCCTACATCAACGATATCATTGATGAGAATGATTCCAGGATGTATTTCATACCAAGACTAATAACCGCGATGAAGAATACTGGCTATGAAATTGCAGAACAACCGCCGGACGATTACGAAACATGGTGCCGCAAAAATAACATGAAAAAACCATCCAATAACGACATAAAGAATAATCCTGTCGTTGATGATTTTCTGAAAACATCTGTCGGTGAACGCATAAAACAATCAAAATCTAATTTTATAACTTCTGAAGACGGTCCTAGATATTATAAATACAATTCTGAAGAACGGTTAGAACCGTATGAGGCGAAGAAATGATTTCTCAATAATATGTTCCAGTGCGATGTTGGTAAACTGCCGCAGGATCAAGTTGAACAGTTATATAAAAACGCTCCACGATTACGACGATGTCACGATGCGATCCTTGACAAATTCAGTGAAGGTAGTAAAATCATTGATGATAAAATATTTAGGTCTGATAAAATCAGCCCCAGAGAAAAGTCAAATGCGGTTAGAAACGTTTTACAAACACTGAATTTACCAGATGTCGTTCCTGAAAAACTATCAACGACAACAACGATAACAAAACCAGTATCTGGATCAAACATGAGGAATAACACCAACAACACGATTGTAAATCAAGATCAGTTATCATTGTATAATGAATTAATAAAGAATTGGCCCAGCATATTTCCTGAAACAAGAATCAAAGGTAAACAACTAACCGTAACAAATGCCATAGAGAAAGTGAAATTGATTTATACAGTATTTGGAGCGACATTAACAGCGAATGATACAAATAATCCTTCAAGGTCAGATTACACACTAAC
Organism: Megalonaias nervosa; assembly: GCA_016617855.1. Classification (NCBI taxonomy): domain Eukaryota; kingdom Metazoa; phylum Mollusca; class Bivalvia; order Unionida; family Unionidae; genus Megalonaias; species Megalonaias nervosa. The sequence goes on along the minus strand of JAECUM010058106.1, from coordinate 4,804 downwards.
TTATCCTGTGTGGCCTAAATCAGACTTCGTTGATGATCCTCGCTGGAGAAATTACTACAATGATAGTCAAGGATTCATCGGTGGCAGTGACATAAATGCCGTTGATGATCATACTACGATGTTGAAATTCCACATATGGTCCGCCAATAATTGGCTTAGTAGATTTGATGAGGAGTATTCAGATTACTAAAATAATTGTTCTATGATTGTTGTGGAAACGGGACATTTTCTATATAATATATAATGATTGTCCCGATTCCACAAGGGCGCTGGACACCCTGGTGCTAGTTTACAAAAGTGAACGCGGTGGTAAATGTGTGTCCTCAGGAATTACTTGTAATTGTTCACGCACAAATCCACGGTGAGGAGTAGTTTAATCTAGTCTGTATATGGCAGGTCTACCAGTGGATCTAACTACGCTAGAAATTTTATGTGTAGTCACACTCCAGATAGGATCAGTTGCTCTTTTTTTACCGCCTTCAAGTCCACCAGGTTCATATAAATACCTTACAATCACATTACCTAACACTGGTTGTTTTGAAAAGTCACGTAGTTGATCATGGCCATCTTCGACCACCTTGTGGTACGGGGGTATATGTTTCTTTGTAATTGCATTAACAGGTTTCATAGAAGTTGCACGAGTAATTTCATTATTTAACGCAGCTATCAAACTTGTTAATCTTTCAACCCATTCGCGAGGTCTTGTATCTGTATGAATTATTTCCTTCGCATACTGGTATCCAAATAACCGTTAAGCGAGTGTTCGATTAAATCGTTCAACTATTGCCTGATTGCGATGAATTGCAATGTGTCCTCGTCTGATTTTGTCATTATGTTTCTTCATCAGCGATGATACTGCACCAAGAAATACTTTGCCAGGATCAACCTGTAGCAACTGTGGCCATCGCAGACCACCTTGTGGTCCGGATCCTCGTTGATAAATTCGTTCAAACGCAGATGCAACTTCAGTTGCTGTCTTTGTTGATAGTGGCTCCGCTTCTATGTATCTTCTTGCAACATCAACGACAGTTAAAGCGTATTTGTATGTGCGTGATTTACGTCCCCGTGTTTTAATAGTATCGTGCGGAAAAAAACAAAATATCCGCTTGATGAACTTCATTGGGGACGCTGACATCAGAATAGGCATACTGAATTATTTTAGGTGGATGTAGATAGATTTGCCATATTGCCTGTCGTGCTAACCACGAATCAGCAACAGCACGTGAGACTTTGGCAGCTTCAGCAAGTTTACTAATCGCTGCTTTGCCCTTCCAATATCCTCTTGGGGAATAATAAATGGACTCCATTATAATAATCTTATAATTAATTACCCAGCCCCTAACATTATTTTACCTTTCATACCAGTTTTTACTAAGAAAGCAGCTAATTTTTCTCGAAGCGATTTATTTTTTAAATTATTCATGGCATGAGTTAATTTTATATCGGCGAGATGTCGTTGTTGTAAATCTTTATCTCGATAAGCAATATCGTGAACGTAACATGCTTGATCGATTCCATTTACGGGATATTCACCATATCTAAACGAGTTCCTGGCCCACACTAATTATAACCCGGTAAGTGTTTTTCCCCGGGATATTTCGCCCACGGTAATCCTGGTAATTTTTCCAACGAAGCTGTAATATCATTATCTGTCGCTGTACTTGAAATAAATTTATATTTTTTTGTACCACATTTTTCACACCTACTTGTCAGTGCACGCTTTTTATTTTTTGTTATTATTGTTGTTAATCCAGTGGTGGACGTGGCTGCCCTGCATCGAACACAATATAAATTCATATTATTTATTATATGGATATAATTGACTTTTCTGCGACCCGAAAACAAGAGCCAGTAAAGCATCACCCAGCGCTACCAAATTCTATCAGAATGATAAAAATAGGTCCATCTGGAAGTGGGAAGACGCAATTATTACTTAATCTGATAATGAGATGGCTGAAGTGGGATAAATTATATTTAGTAGCACCATCTGTAGATGATCAGCGATGCTATGAAGTACTTAAAGATTTTAATGAAAATGCAAAATCGTTAAATGAAGACAGTGACGTCATTGACTTTATAACTGACATTGATTAAGCGCCATCCGTAGATGACCTTGATGGAAATATTAATAATTTAGTTGCATGCGATGATGTTATGCTGGGCAAACAATCAAATCCTGCTAGGATATTTTCTTGAGATAGACATAAAAATACAGACGTGATTTATGTTATACAGCGTTATACACAAATTCCAAAAGTGATCAGAGATGACTGTAATATTTTAGTTGTGTTTAACGGAGTTGATAATCATACGCTGCAAAATATTTATTATGCTTGGTGTTCAGGGGACATGGATATGATTAAGTTCAAACACTTTTTTTCAAAAGCACAAGCTATCCCGTTTGGTTTTATAACAATACATTTACATGTTCCGAGGTCAAGATATCGTAACGGTCTTGATACAATATTTGGATAAAAACCACAGCAGCTGGGAGGGTGGGCTAACAAAAATGACGCGCACGATTACATAAACGATCACTCACAAAATTTTATAAACACGGAGTCAACGGCGAAGTAACAGCACGAACTAACGCCGAAGTGATACTGGGAAAAGAATCTCGATAAGTTAGAGGTTTCAGTTTGACGTTATTGACCTTTTTTTATTTTTTTCGTGTGAATCCTTTTTTTTAGATATGTTTGCTCGAAACCCAATTTGTAGGGTTCACCCTCCCTGCTGCTCGATGTTCAAGTTGGAAATCACGTAGTTTGTCACGTGAAATACCATGTGATCTAATATCGAGGCTCAAAACAGTAAATTGGTGTTAAATTAGTTTAGTCGTAAAAAATACCTTTAGGAGCTCAGAGGTATTTTCTGTTGTTGCCAATTTTGAGTTATTTGTTATTTAAGAATAATTTATATTCTCTGGAAAATAAGTTCTTCTTCATCAAAGTTTTGGATAAGGACATTCAGTGGAAATTATTTGGAATTCTAAAGCCGGAGTATTATTCTTGATTCACAAAATTCAACGAGGAACTGTTGCCATTAGTACAACTACTTCATCTGACGTCATCGCCTTCCATATTGGAACTTCATCGGGATTCGAACCTGGATTCAGTTAGAACTGTTTAGTGATAGGACTCATATTTTTCAATCTTAGGATTAAATTTTGGATCATATTCACAAACTGTAAGTCCTATTTCATATTTTTATTATGTTTTCTAGGGAAATAAATTATTTTTGTTAAAATTTACAAAGCTTGTTGACTTCACTCTTTTCTTTTGTTACATTTGTACTAGCCTACACGTAACACTTGAGGTTATTAGAATTTTTAACATTCAGCTCGCATAGATATGTCCAGTGTTAAAGGCAGTGAGGTCAATATATCAAGTGGTAAGGTCAGAAAGATAGGCATGACCAGTACAGGGAAAGTAGATTAGTAGATTCTTCCGATGTTAAGGACAGAGAGAGTAGATATGCCGGATGCTGAAGTCAAGAACACATTTAGAATCAAAAGGGAGTTTGTTTTTTTTAACAACACGGCTGCCATATTTGCTTGGGCAGTCTATGTTTTCAAGCAACAGATTTGATGTAGTTCACCGTCTTCGAAAATCTCAGTGATTCCATAATTTTTGGATTTATCTCTCTTTGAACACATTCAAGTAAGAGTTCCTCCTTTTCATTTGTTCAGTTTCTTTTAGAAATATTAAAACTAGACATTGCAAATATTGGATGCATGCGACAGAGTTTTCACTGAAATAGACTATTCTAGAAACAGGAAACAGACAGCAAGCAGTCAGTTTGCCTGTCTACATTGGGAGCTTCCATTTGCTTTGAAATGCCAAAAAATGAATAGTGTTAGTGATCCCTTGGTGACAATCAGGTTTGAAATTATAAATCAATTAATGAATTGACTAAGTTATGTGCATTTTTATTATCACTGATGCTTTTCGATTTTACGATTGGTAAAGGGCAGCCTACTGCATGGATATCGAATCGTGGGTCTTAAAGTTTGTGATTGGGGAATACGTAAATAAAAACTTACCTCAAGATATTATAGATGCATATTTGTTGTTCTTCAGTCATTATTAAAATGAATTTAAATTTCAGTTTAAATCAGATGTGTGTGGGAATTTATTCATAAGCAGATGCTATGTTGATTCAAGGTTGTGAAAGGGGAGTTTCTCTGATATCGTGGTACCATAATACCAAAACAGCTATTTTAACAATGGCATATACTTATCCTAATGTTGGGAACTTTATGTATATGTTGCATAAAGTGTAAATCGACTTGAGCAATGGATGCTACTTCCATGGCATTCAATCTGCCACCTGTGCTGTCCAAGATAAACAGTTTTAGAGACAATTAAAGAAATGAATCTGTAACAACTACTTGTACAATGTAACAACTTGTACAATGTAAGACGTATCACACGATGGTTTGTTTTTATAGCACCAAAACATAACAACATGTAGTACGTCTTATATTGTAGGGCTACTGCCATGTGTGATGGAGTATGGCCAGGAATGTCGCTGAAATTGGACCACCAACATGAGCAGGAAAGATATTTCGACCACAGAAATGGGAGGGTATGCGAATATAGTAACACATGTAAAGGATATAAATCGAAGAAAGGAAAGTGCAGTTTCACAAAATATTTCTACCGGGTATCGTGCTGTGTTTGTCACTGATTTGACAGCTTAGCACACGAAACTTGAACGGTTCAAAAATTATTTTTCTCCATGTCACTAGGTCACACACACACACACACACACACACACACACACACACACACACACACACACA
>JAECUM010058105.1:0-10026 GCA_016617855.1 Megalonaias nervosa | reverse complement strand
CTACAGAGTATCCAAAATCGAAGTCAGTCGCGATGGCAAGACTTTGTGTACCAGACCCTTCGAACCTAACTTTATCCAGAAGAATTACTTGAGATCGTACTTGTCCCTGTACGAAGCTACGGGGCAACTAGGAACCAACGCCAGTCACGGTATTTCGTACGAAGATTATGTCGGAGGTTACACTTTGTGGGCCTTTGATTTCACTCCAGACCAAGGCAGCGACGAGGGACATTTCTACCCTATAAAATCTGGTCAACTGCGCATGGAACTTCAGTTTGCAGAAGCTCTCCTTGAGACGGTCAACGTCATCCTGTATGCTGAATTCGATAATACCATAGAAATCAACAGTTTGAGAGAAGTCATTCTAGACTATTAGACACAATGGAAGACTCCTATCCCTCTTTAAACAGTGGAGAATCTTTGGACATGGAATGGGAGGATAGCGTGAAAGCAGAACCCCAAGACCAAGCCAAAGAGGCCGAGGTAGTAGTCAAGTCCAGATGGCCAGAACAAGAGCAACATTTAGTGTCCTGTTTTGCTAAACACCTAGCGAATATAATTACGGAATTGTCCAAGAAATATTGTTATGGATGTCAAAACGATCATCCCAGTCAAATTCAACACGATAAATGTATGATGATGAGTCAAGAAGAAAAATTGGACGAGTATCTGGACGACGCTTGGAGTCTCATCTCAGAAGAAGCAGTGTTGCATGAGTGGTATAAAAGGCTTGCGTGATCTTTCCTGCCCTCCATTGACTACTCTAGAGATCTATCGCATCTTAGCCCAGAGTGCGGAGACAAGGCGAAGAAACGGCTACTTGACAGATCGTTTCAAACAAAAAGTCAGAATTGAATTGATGACTTATCATTACCTGTGAAAAAAAAAACAAAAAAACAACACAACAGAAAATGGATACCTGGGAACTTTATTACCTTTTGAGCAATAGTTCGTATACTGCTTCTTGGAATCCTGTCGTGTGCGCTAAAGATGAACTACCTCATCGCAAACCTCAAGACCATCAAGCTTATGTCATGAACACGGACGAAAGTCATCTCCCAGGAACTCACTGGGTTGCCGTCTTCTTCTCTCAAGATAATTGTGTGGAATATTTTGATTCGTATGGATTACCCCCTTTGGAAGACTGATATCCATTGACTTTATGAGAAGAAATGCCCAGACGACACGATACAATAATGTGAAATTACAAGGCACAGATTCCATGGTGTGTGGACAATATTATGTGTACTTTCTTCATCAACGCAGTCTTGGATATCCTTTAGAACATTTAGTGACTTATTTTGATCGTCATTCTTCTAGAAACGATGAGAAAGTAGATCGATGGTTTTGTGACCATTATAGTTATCTTTTGTCTTTAGCTAGGAAACGTAGTATACATCAATGGCTTCATGACTTCCATCAATGGAAATCTCACATGATTTCTCAACGTTGTCAACCTTGTCAAAAATAATTTGTTTGATGTTACTTGTGACTTATGACTTGTTACTTGTTACTTGAATAAAAAATGTTGTGTTTTGAAAAAAATGTGTCTGTCGTTTGTTTTCAAAAAAACACTGTGAATATATGCTCTTTGACTTCTCTCTATCCCTCACCATGACATTCGCTACCATAGCGTTCCGACACCAAAACCGAGTAGGGATGTTTTCTATCGCGTCCGCGTTTGAACCATATAAAGCGGGTTTGTCTCCAGTCTGACCATCCATTGTTGACTCGTCAACCTATGAACATGCCTTCCAGACTTGCCCAGCTGAACGAAGCTTACATCAATTTACATCGTGTCAGGCTAAACCTGATACCGAAGCCTGAAGAGATAGAGAATGTCAGGATGTTATCCATAGCTCAAGACCTCATAGAAGAGGTCTTTAGAGAGAAAATTAAGAAAGAACAAGAAGAATGGACTGAGAAGTACAGACTTCAGAAGAAGCAGAGAGAAGAACAACAGCAACAACAACAGCAGCAGCAGCAAGAACCAGACAGAGGTTTTGTGGACTGTCGAGTAGACACCAAAGAATTCTCTTTCTCTTTTCGCAGAAGCAGGCCGTATAGTATAGGAAAGCCTGCTGCCAGACGGGGACGCAATCTTAGACAGTAAAAAAAGATTGCCATCACTCCCGTTAACAAAAAAAACAGCCCTTTTCAGGGCTACCCAATACTCTCGAAAGGAGAGACTCATTCAATTTGCCAAAATTGTAATTAGAAAATAGAAGTGTGTCTATAAGCACTTCGTTTCTTTTGTCAGTAAAACAAACAAAAAATCCACCCTTTGTTTTCTCTGTTTGTCCAATCGTGTCTGTCTGTGTTTGTAAGTAAAAAGTAAAAAAGTCAACGTGAATGCTTTTAAGTCCGCGCGTTTCATGTGATGGTAAATTTGGGTACTAGGGGATGTTTACTTTCACGTCCGTGCTTCACGTATATAAAGCGGCACAATCGTCAGTCTAGCTACCCATCATTGACTCGTCAACTTTAAAATGAGCAGCAGACTACGAAAACTGTTGGAACTCCAAATGCATCTGGAGAATGCCAGACGTCTCCTGGATGAGCTGACATTGGAAGCTAATGAAGAAGAAGTCAGGAAAAAGGAGGAAGAAGAGAAGAAAGAAGAGGAGAAAGAAAAAAAGCAAGGGATCTTGCCTCACCTCTTCATGATAACTCAGTGTGAGGTGAAACCTGAGACGAGGACACCTCCAATAGCAGCAGCATCACCACCACCACCACTGCAACATCAGCCACAGCTACCAGTACCAGTATCACAGGAAGTAAGGAGGCCAGATATTCATCCCCGTGTCTGCCACAGAAGACAGAGGGAACAAGTCTTCATTATCCCACAAACGGAGGAGTGGGATAGTGAAGCCACTCAAGCTCCGTCTGCGCTCCCATTCACAAATGTGAATTGGGAGAATGACTGGAGCCGGTGATGCATGTGTGGAGCCAGCCCTGGGAGGTGCCGACATTAGTCGGGTGCATCTGAAGTTCTGAAAAAACAGCCCTTCTCAGGGCTAACCAGATCTCTAGAAAAGAGAGACTATTCAATTTGCCAATTGGTGTGAATGTAGAGTAGTGTGACTATAAACACTCACTCCTTTTACTGTTGTGTGTGTGTGTATGTGTGTGTGTGTGTGTGTGTGCGTGTGTGTGTGTGTGTGTGTGTGTGTGTGTGTGTGTGTGTGTGTGTGTGTGTGTGTGTGTGTGTGTGTTTGCATGCGCGTTCGTTGGTGTGAATAGTATATTGTGTGTTTTATTCTTGCTCGTTCATTGGTGTGGATAGTATACTTGTGTGTTTTATGCTTGCTCGTTCGTTGGTGAGGATAGTATATTTGTGTGTGTTTTATGCTTGCTCGTTCGTTGGTGTGGATAGTATATAATATGTGTTTTTCTTCTCATCCCGATTGTGTGGATAGTATATTTGTGTGTGTTTTATGCTTGCTCGTTCGTTGGTGTGGATAGTATATTTGTGTGTGTTTTATGCTTGCTCGTTCGTTGGTGTGGATAGTATATAATATGTGTTTTTCTTCTCATCCCGATTGTGTGGATAGTATATTTGTGTGTTTTATGCTTGCTCGTTCGTTAGTGTGGATAGTATATAATATGTGAAGTGAGTGTAAGGGATGTTTTCCTTCACGTCCGTGCTTGAAGTATATAAAAGCATAGCGTTCGTCATTCGCGCCATTCTACACAGAACATAAAAATGACTGGCAACATAAACTTATTCAGCAAGTTAAGAGATAGCTGGTGGTGGATAATGGATGGAGCCTACGTGCTAGACAGACTTGACAAAGAATGGAAGTTCCCAGGTAGCCTAGACTTGGTGAACAGTCTGAAAGCAGCAAGCTATCATTTGCAAATGATAACAATGGAAGAAGCTGACAAGTTGAGAGGATTCATCCATCCTAAATATGTAAGAGTGGGAACCTTGAAGCAGGTTCTGGATGCTGTGATCAAAGTGAGATGTTTTTTGGAAGACATCTTCTATTTAACTGAGAGGTCTTTTGTCCAAAAAGGCTTAGACAATATCAAGAAAGGCGAAGACATTATGAGAAAAGTACTGGAAGAAGAAGTCCAGAAGATCAAGGAGATACGGAAAAAAGAAAGAAAGGACAAAGAAAACCAAAAAAAGAAAGAAGACTTTGAGAAACTAAATCAGAACTGGATAAAGATACAGGAAAAATTCAGAGCTCTGGGACATCCTGACTGGATGCCAGAAGACGAAGAAAAGAAAAAGAAGAAAGGAATTTTTGCCAAAGTGAGAACATGGTGGAAGAAGTGGAGACAATAGAAGAAGAAGACAAAGGCCCTTTTCAGGGCCACTTCCTATGCCTCGAAAAGATCTTAATTTTCACTTTGCCTCAACAAAAAAAAAATTAAAAACCCTTACTCTACTAAAAACACAAACGCTCCTGATTCGTGTTTGTCTATAGCCATGACACAGGTGGCCTGACGTCACAGTACTACTTTGCTACATTGTTGCCAATGATCAGTACCGTGACGTCACCTTACCTGTTCCATTCCTCTTGGAGCTATACAGGTCCAACATTTCCTAATACAAAATTCCCATTGGGTCTATAGTCGCCCAGGTTGATTTTTGGGGTCTAAAAATTGCGGGTCTATAGTCGCCGAGCTGATTTTCCTTCTTTGGCATGATTAGGTCTACGGTAACCCCATTCACTACTCCCATGTTAAAACAACATCTTGTCATGATGATGGCACCTTAGTACACTCATGAAGATACTAGTCAATGATGGCACCTTAACACACCCATAAAGATACCAGTCAATGATAGTACCTTAGTACACTAATAAAGATACCAGTAAATGATGGCACCTTTGCACACTCATAAAGATATCAGTCAATGATGGCACCTTAGTACACCCATAAAGATACCAGTCAATGATGGCACCTTAGTACACCAGTAAAGATACCAGTCAATTATGGCACCTTAGTACACTCATAAAGATACCAATGATGGCACCTTAGTACACTCATAAAGATACCAGTCAATGATGGCACCTTTGTACACTCATAAAGATAGGAGTCAATGATGGCACCTTTGTACACTCATCAAGATACTAGTCAATGACGGCAACTTAGTACACTCATAAAGATACCAGTCAATGACTAGAGGAAAAAAAATCTGCTGACTTCATGAATAATCACGATTTCCTGATTGGCATTGATAAAATGGCTTTTCCGGATGGTTGTCAATTTTTGTTAATTTTCGCAGATAAGTGTTCTCACAACAAAATGATCAAAGGCTTTCGGAATATCGCTCTGGCCAATTTCGACTCCTGTACAATTCAGACGCAAATGGTACATAATAACTGAATCGTTTGGTCTCTAATCAAATGGTACTGTGGATAAATGCATATTTTAAAATAACATATATGTACACAAAATGATATTTGTGTTTGTTTGGATTCATGTTGTTTTATTTCCATGAATATACATATATTTACTGTAAATAAAAACCGATAATTTTATTACGCTATTTATTCAAGGATTACAAAGTAAAAAATATAACTCAAAAGTAAATTAAAGAGACAATCGAAAGTAGTTTCTTCGTGTTGTTTTAAAGCACTTCGCCTACACTCTTTCGAATGAAGCGAGTTACATCCCGGATGCTATACGCCGCAGACTGCACCGCATGCACTACCACGGAATAGTGGAGCTTTAGATTCTGAAGACTTCTGATATCAACCATATTGTTTTTATACTCAGTCAGCGTATCTACAAGTCCTGGAAAACTTGGCCCAGACACTGAAGAATGAATTGTTGTCGACTGGGTCAAATGTCTTCAAAAGAAAGTAATAGAATGGAATTTATTTACATTCTTTGCAAATTTGTTGTTAGCAGAAAACATAAAGGCATACAGTGAGTAATATAGATAGTTTATTAGAGTGGTAACTTAAACAGAACAAATTAAAATACTAGAAATGTCTATAAATATTGTTACAAAACAGAATATTAGTATATTAAATGAATAATTTGACATGTAACGTGTTCTTTTTGTAAGGATAGGAAGACAAAAATGATTAAGTCTTTTTAATTTTAATTTATCATGTATAAAGAACGAAAATAATGCTCTCTCTCTCTCTCTCTCTCTCTCTCTCTCTCTCTCTCTCTCTCTCTCTCTCTCTCTCCACATTACCTTATAAGGCGTCTTCCCGGCAGACCTTGTGGCTCTAAAAAAACTCTCTCAATTTCCATAAGCTGGTCATTCACTCTTCGAACAGCAATGGGACTGAAAAATAAGTGTTCGCTTGTAGTAGGAGTCAAAGTATGATTTCAGATTTGTATGCCCCGCCACGAATGCGAAAAAGGAATGTAATGTTACCGTTGTCCGTCATTACGTTTTACTTTATGTCATGTTCTTACGTGCTGTGGGGTGGGGCAATGGGGTGGGTGATAGGTGGGGTGATGTGGTGGGGCATTCGTGTTCTATAAATAAGTTTTGAGTTTATTACGATTTTATTATGTAGAAGAGATTAAGTATTAGTGAATGCAAATTTGGGGTCAGAAGTAAACATTTTATGTTCATTTTTAAAATACGAAGATATATTTTCATTATCCTATCAAATTCCTCTTGTTACACCAAGAACATGAAAAAAATACCTTTTATTTCCATATATTTCTAATAGGTATTTGAAAGTCCAGAAATAATAATAATAATAATAATAATAATAATAATAATAATAATAATAATAATAATAATAATAAACGACTGAAATGATAGAGATACCACAACTCCGCTAACGAATAAAAAATATCAGTTCTCAAATAGTCCGCATGTTTGGTCATCATTTCCACAGGCAGTTGGGAACGGGATAGTAAACTCATTTGAGCTGAATCTGAATTGTTGCTCATCCTTCGAGTTCGAGGATGACCATATCATTATTGACCTTTTTATTTTCTGTGAATGCGTGAATGGCTGATCAGGTCAACTGTTTTGCTCTGAACTGTCTACGGCACACTTGACAGGCGATGCCGCTTGAATTGCCTAATTAATGGAGGATGTGCTGTTTGTCTGAGATTTATGCTGCTCGCGCTTATGAACAGCATCTGCGGTCCTCCTCCATTCAAAATCTGAACCTCCAGTATGGACAAGACTCTGCCAGGTGAAGCGATCCGGTGTGAGATCTTCCCAAGATTCATGGTCACTAGTGAAGTGCTTCAAGGAGGACTTGAGGGAATCTTTTACACGTTTCTTCTGAACACACTGAAATCGCTTTCTTTCCTTCAGTTCGCCATAGAAGATCTTCTTTGGTAGACGCTCTTCTGACATCCTAGTGACGTGCCCTGCCCACCTCAACAGTGATTTCATCAGCAGAATATGGATGTTTGGAATCCCTGTTCGTGCGAGAACCTCAGTGATTGCAACCCTTTCCTCCCATCTCATCCTACTAAGTTTCATCGGGCAGCCAATGTGAAAATAGTTCAGCTTCTTAGAATATCGTCTGTACACCATCCAGGTTCACAAGCATACAGTTGGGTCGGCAACACAACGGCTTTATAGACGTTAAGTTTTGTTTGTAGACTGATGACTCTGCGCTCTCACACATTTGTACGTAGTCTGCCAAAGGACACGCTTGCTTTACCACTTCTGGCATTGGTTTCATCATCGATGTGGACTGCACGTCACAGTTAGGTGAACTTGTTCACTGCCTCAAGGGTTTGGCCATTTACTGTGATGGTAGGCGGTACATAAGACTTTCATGGTGCAGACTGGTGCACTATTCTGTCCTTTTAGTAATAATTATGAGACCGAAATTGTCACAAGCTGGAGAGAAACGGTCCATACTCTATTGCATGTCAGACTCAGGTTTGGCATTTAGGGAACAGTCATCAGCAAATAGGCTGAATTTGATTCAGTATCAAGACATACCGATTTCAAAGGCCACTGACCAGTACTACGGCTAGAAAAGCTATTAGGCATTATCTTGTCACAGGAACAATGGTAAATTAGATTGACATTCTTAACATTTTCCATCTCACAAGCTGATAAAATGGCTCTCTACCATACAAATTACTTTTGTCGTTCTATGCAGAATTTTTTTTTTATATTTCAAGTCTAATACCCAGTTTGAAAGTCAGGGAATGTTTAAAAAGAAATATAGTGTTTCTGGATTTTAATCACTGAATATTTTCATCCACTGGCATGGTCCTTTTGATTCTTTGAACAAAATCTTACAATTCAGGATCTAAATTGTCAAAAATTTGTTTCTCCTAACCAGCTGTCTTTAACACTCTACTCCTTTATCTTTTTTCCATACTTCCCCTTTAACCATTCAAAATTTAATCTGTGTTTTTGCTTTGATTTCCTCAGTTTCACTAATTAATTAATTAACTAATGTGCCGAGAAGGAGTATTAGTATACTGCATTACCTTCACAAATTTTAAGTTTCCGAGTTAAAGTTCGAAAAAGACTTTTACCAACAGCTGCTCCACCCATACACTTTATTACCCACGCGTATCTACCTCTCTAGTTTTGGCTATGTGTGACATGTAAAATTTGATTGGTCTCCAAGGTTTATTTGTTGAGACCTGGGTCTTAATGTCGAATCGATACGCTGAATGCCTTTGTAAAAATTTGAATCTCAAAATTTCACATGGAGGAGGAGGAGATTTTGGTTCTAAGAGACCTGCGTCGTCTCAGGTAAAAGCAAAATCCGCCCACAGGGGGCATTAATTGGGTTAATTTATGACTTAAGTTTAAGGATACATTACACTTATACATAGAAGGTAATGAGATACCGATTTGTTTACAGAATAATTACCATTTGCTGATATTTATAAATTTTATTATCAGGACTTGGGACCAACAAGTGAGAGATTATATAAAAGTAGAACTTCGAAACATCAAGTGCATCAGGCAACATTTAAAGTTGGTATTTGCCGTTGTTTGGATTTTCAGGGTCGCAGAGAAGTGAATTCTTTAAACTGGGAGGCAGCAGGTCGTTCTAATGATATCGTGTATATTTGAATAAATGAAGTTCAAGTTATCCAAGTTTTACTATACTTACTCATTTCTGTTTAAGTTCGATACAGATATGTGGAAAGTAACCGATTCGTTGTAGAAAAATCTGACCGCTTTGCGTAGATGCTCTGTAAAATAGTAAGGTGCCTACAATGATATATGTCAGTAAATTGTTTTTGAATAAGGGAGACTTTTTAAACATGCAATATTTGAGAGAGAGAGAGAGAGAGAGAGAGAGAGAGAGAGAGAGAGAGAGAGCATATGTGTTTGTCTTTCACAGGTGCACGTGCCGCTGAGTAAAGTGATAAGTAATACAGGCACGTTTGTGATGCTTTCTCATCTATCTTATTTTGTTGTCCTTGCTGATAACCATACACGTAGCGTAAAATTAAAACATAAAAAATCAGATATAACGAACATGAAAATTAATCATGTGATTCAAAGTTTAAATAAGCGCTTTTGGACTTCTGTTTCTTTATTCGCAGGCACGACATTTTGAGGTTAAGTGTTTGATTATAGTTGCACATTCTAATGCATTGAACCAAACTGCTAAAATTATTACCAATGTCGATTCCACTGTTGTTGATCTCTTTCTCATAGCCGTACCAAAGATTGTCTGTGTAAAGCTGCAGAACCTCAGAATACTCCGTAATATTGAATGGAAGGATCATCGAATCCGCCAGTGACCGCAATAATTCTCCGGACAACTTGCCTACTGTTGCATGTAGCTGTGAACATGAGGAAACACGTGTGTCAATTATTGAAATTGAAATGATCAAACAGGTCGTATATAACATTGACATAAAGTATAAATACTGATTTTTTAAGGTTGAAAAAACATTTTTTCATTTTATTCGTTCTAGCTTAATACAAATGAAATTCAAATAACATGTATGTCGTTTCTGATACCAAAATGAAGTCGATTTGTTTTCATTTAAGCTTGAATACCGTGATTTCAACAAACCATGCTCAGACAGGATTATTTACACAATAATACCGACGTTTATTAGAAAATAAGTAATATATTGTATTTCAAG
>JAECUM010058102.1:0-17771 GCA_016617855.1 Megalonaias nervosa | reverse complement strand
TATATATATATATATATATATATATATATATATATATATATATATATATATATATATTGTTACGTATATGTAATTAAACTGCTTGTGTGTTGGTTTTAAAATTCTTTTTTATTTTATTTTTGTTTCATTACATTTTATTGTAATGATTATTGAAAGGATTCGAAATTCTTTTTCAGTAATTCGATATTTTCTTTTACTAAATGTTGTTTATCTAAGACGTAAAACGTGTTACAGGAGAATTACTTTTAGTTAACCTAGTTCGTCTTAGGTTGGGAACTGCGTAAACAGGCAGTTAAAATGATTGGTCAGTATCAGGGCCATACTTTGATTGCTTTTTTGTTATTGGTTCTTAAGTGGGGCTACACTGGCGTACGTGATAGTTTTCTTGTAGTAAGAGACCACATGACCCATCTCGCGAGACTTGAAATGATGTTTTTGGGGTTTAAATACGCATTCTTAATATTTTTCTGGCAGAGTCGTTTTAACGTCTTGAAGGAACTAGGTGTTATTTTTATTTGTTGCCAGATTGTTTGTCTTTCATCTGATTTTTGGATTTAATAATTTATTCTCCTGGAAACTGAACAAGTTGACTTTTGTATAAAAAATTCTGAAAGATATTCATGGAAATTTATTCTGGAATTATTCGGAAACAAAAACTGATTCAATTGAGGAATTGTTGATATTCGTACATGGACCACATCTGACGTCATCGCCTTCCATATTTGTATGTCGTCGAGATTCGAACCTGGATTCTAATAGAACTATTTAGTGATAGGACTTGTATTTTTTCATTCTTAGGATTAAATTTTGGATTATATTCACAAACCGTAAGTCCTGTTTACCAATTTTTACATTGTTTTCTAGGGAAATAAATTATTTTGTTAAAATATACAAAGCTTGTTGGCTTTCACTCTTTTCTTTGTTACTGAGTACGAGCCCTTGTCACGTAACAAATATATATATATATATATATATATATATATATATATATATATATATATATATATATATATATATATACCACATACATTAAAAAATAACATGCATTTAAAGTGTTGGTATAAAGCAATTTGATATACCAGTACTATTGGTATATCAAATTGTGATCCGCCCATGGCGCAATAATACGCATATATAAACATTCTCGCGAGCGTCTGCAGCTGATTCTAGATCAATGATCAATTTCAACACATTAATCATTAGTGATGTATGAAAATAACGATATAAGTATTAATAATCCCGTTTTCTAAATGAATTCTATATTGTGCATATTTTCATCACAATCCTTTCCGCTTTCTGTTCCCCCCTCCTGCATAACGGACAAACTACGCAGAAATGTGGAATGAAAGAGAAAAGGAATCTGAGCTGGATACAACCTTGAAATAGAAATTAGACCAAGTAACCTACAAGAATATGGTTCGTCGTACCGATATATGTGCACTTTCCTTGGGATCGATCTACATTGTTTATCAATGACAGAAAGTTGCAAACCAGGTCGACATTATACGGTAAATTTCTCGGTTACGTGGTACACATGCTGTGATGTATTTAATATTTTGTTGTTGTTTTTAAACATACTATAATGTTCTAAAAATCGATTATTACTGATTAAATATGAAAATGTCCAAAGGCCGCTCTCTCTCTCTCTCTCTCTCTCTCTCTCTCTCTCTCTCTCTCTCTCTCTCTCTCTGGACCGTCGTGGCAAGATACGGGCTAAAATCTATGAAATGACGAGCATAGAGAATTTTCGTTTGTGACATCCCACGATGTCTCTGGACTTATGAATGATGGTAAAAGTTAAGTCAAACCGACCAAAGGATCAGAGACAGAGAGAGAGGCAGTTTATAGTGATGTCTAGCACTGGAGCATCATGCCGCAGACATGTAGCATGATGTCCCACCCAGTCACATTATACTGACACCAGGCCGACCAGTCGTAACATTAACCTCTTAATGCTGAGCGCCAAGCGAAGCAGCTTTTAGTACCATTTTTGTAAGTCTTTGGTATGACTCGGCCGGGGATCGAACCCACGACCTCCAGCATCCAAGGCGGACGCTCTAACCACTAGGCCACCGGAGCGGTCGATTGAGAGAGAGAGAGAGAGAGAGAGAGAGAGAGCGAGAGAGTTTATGGTTGGTGGTACTTTTACTAAAGCAGAATAATGACTTAGATCAACTGTAAATATATTAAAATATTTTTACCTCTTCTTGGTTCGTCATTTCGCTTAGTTTCTATTCCACATTAAAGGTCACCGGCCATACTCCAACATTTTTTTTACATCAGATTTGCATTACATGATTAAAGGTAGTTATACTCGCACAAAAAGAATAAAAAAAATTATCAAGTGTAAAGAAGATATAATAATTTAATTACTCGAAATAGAAGTATACAACGCTGTTACTTCCCCTTAGCTACGATTTCCCACCTATAGAGGACGATAGCCGGAAATGACATACATTTATCCCTACAAGACGAAGTACATGCTTCTTGTTGTAGAAAAATAAAACAAAATAAACTATGGATAGGGGACATTTAGATGAAACTACTGAAAACTAAATTACTGTTCAGCCATATATCGATATGTGTGCACGACGCACTTAATTGTGTCGCCTTCAAAAGTGTTCCACTGTTTCAATTTATTTTGAAAATTCCCGTTAATACAGGTATCGGCCGACTTTATAAAAAAACAAAAACAAATCGGCACACTTAAAATAATCCAAAGGAACCAAACATGGCTTCCTTATGTCGGCCGACTTCATAAGAAAAAAATCTGCACACTTAAAAGATACCAAAGTCAGTTTCCGGGGTTGGTTTGCTTTGTAATAAATAACCTTTGTATTTGATATCCTGTCGGTAAGTTTAAGCAAGGAGTTTATTGCTCGCTGTGTTTATTCATCACCCGGGCTTCTATTTGTTTGCATATGTAATCATAATTGATGTTTGTATGGCAAATAGTATACACAACCAGCGAAAAGATTATCATTTGCACTCACAGCGAATGTATTTTAAAATAATGATTTTTATTTGCGAGATACCGTCGTATAGTTAACCTGGATACAATACAATCGTGGTCAGTTTGCACCTTGTAACTTATCATGCGTGAATGGCAGGTGCCTTAGCAATCGGGTGATATTTTCGTCTTGTTTGCAATTTTGTTATTTGACATAAGTGATACACACTACAGTAAGATGCATACGCAAGCCGGCATCCGCTACATATACGGAGTTCGTGGATATATTTTTTTCTTTAATAAATTTCGCGTGATGGACATTTCTTTGGAGCGCTTAAGGTTATCTTTTTAACAAAAAATACTAATCAACACTGAGAAACTAGACTGGAATCCTAAAATACTCTGATACTAATTTATAACAATTTTTTTTTATTTGCAAGAGATTTTTAGGAACTATGAACAGGGATCTACACATGGACGAAGTAAGAGACAATAACGCCACGGGGCTATACCACATGGCGCTACGCGAAGTGGACAGGCCTGTGGAGGAGCCTCCGAAAAATCCATGGGTAGAAAAAATGGACTTACAATACAAGAAAATGGGACTTTAGGGAAAAGGATTCCAGAGGTGGAGGATGAAGGATAAAATTCTAACAACTGGGTCGCTATATAAGACCCTTTCGGATACCTTTTCTGTTTGGAAAAATAAAATGCACATGACAATAAACAAAGTCCAATAAGAGAAGCATGTGAAAATAATAAAGAAAACATGCGGCTTCTTATATAGGATAGAGTCACAGAATTAAAAAAATCATGAGCAAAATTTCAAAAAATAAGAAACGACACATCATATAACAAACACTTAAAACATTAAGCTTTTTTAACAAAAAAATATATAGTACACCATTTCTTATGCAAAATTGGGAGAAAAAAAAAAAGAAAAAATTTTAATAAATATAAACTAAAATAAATTTGAAATAACTGTTTTAATAGAAATTATAGACAACTGGGAGAAATTTGAATGAAAAGCCGTCCTTGCAATAAAATCTATAGCAATCACACAATATAGCACAACACAGATAGCATACACAGGACGTAGGGACCTATTGCAAAGGTAACTTGGAAAAAAAGGGTGAGGGATTCCGATCGGATGGAAAAAAAAAACCGATTGGGAAAACAAACCCTTAGAAACACTAGGGAGAAATACCCCACACAAAATTGAAAATAAAAACTTTTTGATCAAAATTCTTTTTTAAAAGTAATACAATGCAACACCTATTAAGGGGGAAAACATAAATACATAAAATACTTTTAAATTTTTTTGGCTAAGTAGGGGGGGTGGCATCTGTCTGGTGGCCCCCCCCCCAAAAAAAAAAGATGAAAAAAGAAGGAATAAATGATAACAATGCAAGGTTAGTTTTTTTTCATTTTATTTTCAAATAAGTGTATGTTTATCAGGGTTTTTTTTACCGTGCGGGGGGGGGGGGGCACAAATTCAACATAAAGTTATTTCATTTTTTATTTGTGTGGAATGATGGAGCAAATATGATTGACGATATTGACTAGTAATGACAAGCTTTTAATTTACGCGCGCACACACTAAGACAACTTGAAAAATAAAAACAAACAATAAAATTAACTGGTAAGATCTTCATATTGCAGCAACAAAACACTGACAAAATGCTCAACATTATACTCTCTCTCTCTCTCTCTCTCTCTCTCTCTCTCTCTCTCTCTCTCTCTCTCTCATGTGTAATTGAGTGTGTATTATATGCAGCAGTGTTACAACCTGTAGCCTAAAATTAAATATATTTGTTATAATATCTCTTGTACACTACCCTTAGAAAAATGTATACGTATTCTGTAGAATATTGTTTTATAAATCAATATTGATAATTTGACCGGAATAGACTTAAATTGAGAATGTCGTTGTGCAGATACATATATGTTTTTAGCATTAAAAAAAATGTATATAAATAATTTAATTAGAACGATCAAAATATGTCAGTTTGTGTTTTCTCTCATATATATGTACCTATATATGTACTTTACGAAGTATAATTATTTTCTTTGAAAGAATATCAAGATAGTTTGCTTAAATTTATTTTTTTTTTCCTAAAACCTATTTTACATAATATCTAATTTTTGTTTGAAGAAAAAGAACTTGTTTAAACTATTGTTAAGTTGCGCCGAATTGTCTTTCGAGTTGGACCGAATTGTCTTTGCGCCAAATTGACTATAATCTGGCATAAATGATACAACTTTCCCATCCCTAACCATATTCGATCCCACAGTTTGAATCCACTTTTATTTCTGGTAAAAAGGGCCTTTTGGTTACATCCATATGCAACACAGTGCACCATATTTGTTGTACAACAGCACGATCGTAAGATATATCACATAGACATTTACGTGGGGAAATTAAACACCTGAATGGCTAGGTTGAATAGAAGAGATAAATGTATATCATATCCGTTTTTGGCACGCGGAAACTACCGATTGTTTACGGAGATTGCCGAATAATTTTTTCATTTTAAAAAGCGGATTTTTAAGTCTAATTAAACATTTTTATGGTGCGCATACATAACAAATGCGTTTTGTTTATGACTATAATAATATCACATGTTTGTACAATATAAGCGGCCAGTGACCTTTAAGTTCCATGCGTCGGTAGGTGAATGGCTAAGCGTTCATGTGAATGGCGTAGCTAACCAAGTGTTTATAATGCTCTACTTTCATCGTTAAAATCATCTTTCATTTTTAATCATAAGTGTGTATTATATTGATTTAATCAATGTGAAGAAAAATAGAAACTAAAAAGAAACAATCAACTTATCAATATGAGAAGGTGATTGTGAATAGCCACAAAAGGCATAGAACTACATTTTGTAGCAGACATACTCGAGGATGTGAGGAGTTCATTCACACGGGCAATACACAGCTGCCTGCAATAAATTTTAACTCCGTTCAAAGGGCAAATATACGTATTTGTATGTTGTATAAATAAAATATATGTACAGCATGTGCGCTGTATCAATGATATACCACTCGTTCTATAAATTTTTCATTCAAAGGAAACTCGGCAAGCCTCGTTTCCTTTTATTTAAAATTTATATACCTCGTGGTATATCACTGATACAAAGGCATACTACCACAATACCTTGAAACATTGCACATAATATCACGCATCATCAATATCAATATTACACGTAATATATATATGTATATGTATGATATAATATATATATATATATATATATATATATATGTGTGTGTGTGTGTGTGTGTGCAGTCCATCAGCTATCAATAACAATGTAAAATCTCTTTTCAGCAGAACACACAAACGCATCTGTAAATCAGCTCAAACTAGTCTGAAACATGAGAAATAAATTAAAAACGGCGGTGTATATATCAGGTTAACCCTCTGCTGAAAATTCATTATGTTCATACTCAGCTCTATCCGGTTTGAAACGTGTTATATTTCAATTTCTAATTATACGATTCGGGGCTTTGATGCTACTACCAGAGTCTTTATTTCTCATTATACGATTCACTGCTTTAAAGCAATTACCATACTCTTTATTTCTAATTATACGATTCAGGGCTTTAAAGCAATTACCAGAGTTATTATTCTCAAAATATCGTCGACGTATTTAAAGAAAGGCTAACGTGTTTGGATCGAGTAATTTAATATATTCCAATTCTAATGTGTATAAGTAGAATATAGATTTTCATAAACTGCCGTGCTCAGTAATAGCAATCAGTTAACTCGAGATTTATTATTTTCAAATATTGAAAACAATCCATTTCTGTAATCAGTTGCATGTGTTGTACAGCTACACTTCATGAATACTTTTATTACCTAAAAAAAGTTAAGCAACAGTTGAGATACTTAGTCGTAGTTGTTGCTTCAGTAGTAGGCAGTAGTAATAATAATAGTAGTAGTAGCGTAAATTGTTATGACTGTTGTTTGAGTAGTAGTAGTAGCAGCAGTTCTCATCTTCCTTCTTCTCGTTCTTCTCTTAAAAAACAACAAACCAAACTAAATTGTCAGATGCACATGTTACCTGTTACTGCGTGTAGCCCGTAAAAATGTATACATTATTTTAATTACGAACCTATTACCTTTCGTAGTGTATGAAGACCCGTAAAAAAAAGTATACAGTATTTTCATTACGAAATAATGACCTGTCGTACTGTATTGAGGCCCGTATAAAAAGTATACATCATTTTCATTACAAACCAATGACATATCGCAGTGTATCGATTCCCGAAAAAAAAAAATACATGATTTTGATTAAAAACAAATGACCTGGCACAGTATATTGAGGCCCGTAAGAACGTATTCATTAATTTAATTACAAAACAATGATCTGTCGCAGTGTACTGAGGTTCGTAAAAATTATACATTATTTCTTTTACAATCACTTACCTGTCCCGGTGCACGAAGGCCCGTAAAAACAATTATCATCATTTCCTGTCGCAATGATGCTCGTAAAAAAGTATACATTATTTTCGTTACAAACCAGTGACCTGTTGCAGTTTATCGAGGCCAAAAAAGTATACATTATTTTCGTTAGAAACTTATGATCTGTTGCAGTGTATGAAGGTCCGTAAAAACGTATACATTATTTTTATTACAAATCAATGACCTGTCGCAGTGTTGAGGCCCGAAAAGTACAAAATATTTTTATTACAAATAAATGACCAGTCGCAGTGTACGATAGCTGTTAAGAAAGTATGCATTATTTATTACAAACCAATGACCTGTTGCAGTTCAATGAAGGCCCGTAAAAAAGTCAGTTAATTTTAATAATTCTACAAAACAAAGTTGTTACGAGACTACGAAAAATAGATAAACTATAAGCAAAATACATCACGAAATAATGCATTCTGGGATACTTATATTTGCCAAAATGGATGTCTGACAATCAAGTTTTGAAGCTTATAACTATCTTATTAGGAGGAATATCCGAATTACGTTTTCATCTTTTAGATGTTTAGAACTAAACGGTTTCACTGATATCCTTGCTATTATATCTGAGAAGTGTTTAAAAAATTTCTTTTTCTCTCTAATTTTCATTGGAAATCACAACACTTCGAATGAGAAAAAATAATACTCGCATAAGTTTTCCATTGTAAATATAGAGTAATTATTGTCTCAGCTTTTCTTTAAGATAAGCAGACTTCCCTAACAATAAAATCACAGCTGGGACGCAATCCTGAAAAGTCTACTTTGAGTGTCATTTTTAATTAGGTGCAATATCAGTGTCATATATTGTCATAAAGTTGATAATTTATATTAAGTACACGCGTCTGTATTTGGCTGCTGTTCAGCTCTTCTTTAAAATTGCTGTTATTGTTGAAAGTTAAGAACTAGTCAAAATACACTTTTGAAAGCATCGTAACCGCTCTAGTGGTCTAAGTAGTTGGAACGTCCGCCTCGGATAAGGGAGGTCACAGGTTCGAACCCTGGCTGAATCATACCAAAGACTTATAAAAATTGTACTAGCAGCTGCCTCGCTTGGCGCTCAGCACGAAGAAGGGTTTTTATGTTAGGACTGGTCGACCTGGTTTCAGGAAAATGTGACTAGGTGGGACGTCATGCTATGTCTGCGGCATGATGCCCCAGTGCTAGACATCACTATAAACTGCCACACTGCAGACATCGTAGCCATATGACTAAATTGTTAAAATGTCGAAATAAAAAAAATCCAAGAACATCGTTGTTGTTGACTGCTAAGAACCAACCAAAAATACAATTTTAAAATCATCGTTGTTGTTGATTGTTATGAGCTAATCAAAATAAACTTTTAAAACCATCGTTGTTGTTGATTTCTAGGAACTAGTCAAAATACAGCTTTTCAAACTACACACAGCGTGTGCTAAAAGGTTAATTCAACACTTGCCTATGTATTCAAACTCCAGCTATACACAGCGTATACTAGAAATGTATCCGAACTCCGACTACCCACAGCGTATGCTAGAAATGTATCCAAAAGCCAACTACACATAGCGTATGCTAAAAGGTTAATTCAATACTTGCCTATGTATCCAAACTCCAACTATACACAGCGTATACTAGAAATGTATCCGAACTCCGACTACCCACAGCGTATGCTAGAAATGTATCCAAACGCCAACTACATACAGCGTCTGCTCATAGGTTTATTCAATACTTACCTATGTATCCAAACTCCAACTATACACAGCGTATGCTAGAAATATATCCCAACTCCAACTACACACAGGGTATGCTAAAAGGATACTTGCCAATGTAATCCAACTCCAACTACTCACAGCGTATGTTAGAAGGTTTATTCAACATCCCAACTCCAATTCAAACCGGACAGTTTAATTCAATACCAATAGCAGCGCGAGTGTTCTAGTCACCTCTGTTGCCCCTCGCCCCTCTAATATGAGTATTGTGAATAACTGGCCCCGTTACATTCAGGTTAAGATGAAGTACTATGGAAAGGAAAAGCGAGTCCAAATATTTATCTCATTTTGTTTAAAAAGTCTTACTGAGATCAGAAGATATCGGTCGATGCGGAGCCGAAGAATCATCCAATGGATTATGCTGAGACAGGTTCGTCTAAATACAAAGTTTTTCTATGTTGTAGCAGATTATTTTCATAGAAAAACGTGAAATAAATGAAATACTAAGCAGCAAGCCTTTCCATAGCTCGGTGGATTACGTTCGTTTATTTAGGCGTTTCCGGCAAAAATGCATTTTCAAATATAAACATACACGTTTGTTTTGTTTTGGCTTTCTTGCACAAAG
Source organism: Megalonaias nervosa (assembly GCA_016617855.1). NCBI lineage: Eukaryota > Metazoa > Mollusca > Bivalvia > Unionida > Unionidae > Megalonaias > Megalonaias nervosa. The sequence continues at coordinate 8,037 of JAECUM010058102.1, read as the reverse complement.
AGAAGCATACATACATACATACATACATACATAGCTATCGGTTTATTCGATTCAAATAATAAATCCCAGAAATTACAACGCATTTTGATGTGGAAGGGAAAAATATAATACGCTTTCGAGTATCAATTAAATTTGTTAATTATGATAACTATAAGGCTTTATATACTGCACCTAATGGATTAGTATTGCTCTGTACTACCGTATCTTAAAACCCAATAGTAGCAGATCTTCATGACAACATGCCTTATACACGGAAATACACCAACTGCTGTCAAACAAAATGCAACTTAGCAACTCCTTTTGTTGAAAAAAATAAAAATAATTATTTTAAAAAAAACTCAGACACTGCAACATTCGTACATAACGGCTATGTGCTGTATGCTGAGTCCATGATCAAAGCATCCAACATCATCAAAGTGTTGACTTCGCCACAGCTGGGAAAATGACCGCTATGTCTTGACGGCTCAACAGTAATACATCGATGACGCCGCGAAAGATTATATTAGATACAATCGACACGTTTACGTCTATGTGAGAGTTCTCATACAGAATAAATTTTCACTTTGGATGAGTGTTGTAAACTTAATCAACTGCGACGTGATGTATATTCACAAAATATCATCGAAATTCAACACTGTATAAATGTAAAAAAGAAAGTAATGCATACCTGGAAATGTTGCCATTGATTCTTTAAAGATATATTCTTTTCTGTGTGCTCATTATAAATAGACCTTCCATCGAGCTATGTACGTATATCAATCTGTGTGTGTGTGTCTTGGTACTAGCGGAAGTAAATGATTTTTAACTGCCCCAGGATACACTTACAGTAGGCGCAGAAATCAGGTTCCATGACTATACTGTACAGCAGTAAAAGGTGACCCACATGTAACTATCGTTCTCACATGTATAATTAACGGTACTTTGGAGTGTATTGTAAGTTGTAATCATTTCACATGCCGATGATAAAGGATCCAAATAAATAACCAGTGAAGGATAAATGAAATATTTGTGCTCAGGTTCAGTAGAAAAATGTATAACAAAATCTTCTTTCATGGAAGCAGGCTCAGGGTATAATGAAAAGAAAACACGGAGCAAATATAGGAACGTGTTTACCTCCCACGTTTACAAATGCCGTTGATTAATGTTGACTTTCAAACTGAAACAGAATCCAGTGTAGTTGTTGTTGTTTTGAGTTTAACGCCATTTCTCAGCTCAAGATAAGTTATAAGTGGTGGTGGAAGAACCAGGGCCAGTAAGAACCACTGACCCATTGAAAGCTACGGTCAGTTTTTCAAAATAACCACCTTGACAGAGCCCGAGACTCGAACCCATGCGGACCCACTGAAACAGAGTAAATTAGGAGTGTAACGTTAAAAGGAAGCACTTTATTTCAATTTTACAGCTTGCAGGCAAATATGTTCAGCACTGTCACTGTCTTAGATAATGGCATACAGTGAGCGATCTAAGTGGCTAAGGAAGCAATGAGAAAACTAGGGCGAATATTAAATGCATTATACTCCACTGCACAGAGGATCGTACCCTAACTGCAGATCTATGAAGCCATCAGCTTGACCAGTTGCATTATCTGGTTTTTAATTTCTTTATAGTTTGAAGTGGCAAATTCCATTTATTTTGTTGTGTTCTCTGCAGATTATTGTCCTCCTTGGTGAATGCAGTTTCATTACTGTCTGCCGATTTATACATTTACAAAAGCCTTGAATAAAGATCTGAATATTTCATTCTGCCACTAATATTTCTTGTCCTTTTTAAAGTGTTAAATACGCAAAATAATGACCGAGTTTGTCATATATGCTTTATGAAACAATATGTAAAGTAAACGCTTTACGTTCTAAATCAAAAGCAAGAGCTCGTGTTAAAAATCTAATAAAAATTCGTACATGATCATGCTAGTTTCAGCTGCTTCGACACGGGTGATTTGGTGACAACGTAATCAAACAAGAGAATAATATCATGGGCAGCTTGACTTAATATATTTCCGTTAGAGGTGAGCGGTATTACCGGTATACCGGTTTACCGAGGTAATTTGTTTCCGGTGTACGTTTTCACTGTACTGGTACTTTGGTAGTCTCCATCAGCAAGGAATGTACGTAAATTCCCGAGTAGAGCTTGTTATGAATTTAATGATAATGTTTTACACGTATTTAATTTGCCACAAATTAACTTCGACTATTGCAAACAGTTATATTTATGAACCTTAAATAACATGTATGGCACCTGTCACGTATGTCATCATGGCGACCTAACTTTTTGTTTTTTGTTGGGGTTTTTTTTGGGGGGGGTGGGTTTTTTTGGGGGGGTTATGCAAGATATTCGGGTAAATCCAACTTCTGGAAACATTTCGGATTAAAAAAGGAAGAAAATGTCATTTTTTTTAAAGTTTTTTGTTAGTGTATGTTAATTTGTAAAGTACAAACATGCTTTTGTAAGACAAGATAATCATCCAAAGATTTTGAGGAGATCAGTTGTTTTCTGTTTGAATTTTACGTAATTTATCTTGTCAATCAAATATTGTCTCGTTTGCTGAATAAGTATGTTACTGGCCCTTTCTGATAAATATCTTAACCGGGTGTTGACAGTCCATTCTATGTTTCCCTTTATATTTATATCAGTAGCGTACCTAGTAATGTATAGGCTTCATTGTCAATGCTTCCTATTTTTATCAACAAGCCGACAAGACGATAATATGTTCTACATATGTTAGCTATAGTATAAATGTGATCATCCAATTTTATTTACAGTTTTTAGAAACAACAAATACAGAAGTTGACACACACATGACCAATAAGTCCACTATAAAGGCCTAACCATTTAAGTTTTTTGCTTGGGTGGTGGTGGTGGTTGCGGAGCTACGATTTTATTTCGAGATGAGATATTTTAACTCTATTATGTCAGGATAATTCATTTGTTTTCTACAAATAATATAATGAATATAATATGGTGTTGTTTTGCAATAAATCAGAGCATGACATTTTTCCACTAATGTGAGAGCTGGACATTCTTTCCTGCCCCGGAGAATTCAATTGGTGGTCCCTAATATAATTGTGGTATACCTTGGTACGTATCGTGGTATGTTCAGAAGTACCGCGGTTTATCGCTGAACAAACTTTTTCCTTGTACCCATCTCAAATTTTCTTGTGTTCTCATGAGTCATTAATGTGCGGGGTGGGTGGGGATGATGCTAAAATGTATGTTGTTTATCATCAATCATCAAGTTATTTTCTCATTGTGTCACGCTCAGTTTGAGACGGAAGCAATATTTAAATCACGTCTTTGCCCACTTTTCTGGTCATTATACATACAGACAAACAGACAGACACGCATACAGACAGACAGACATTAAAAATAGCATGGCTTCTAAAGTGTTGGCATTAAGCAATTTGATATACCAATAGGATATCTCTTCTATACGTTCTAAATCAGTGATGAAGTTTTACAATACGGGGAAGTCTCTGGAGTGAGACAGAGAAAACGAATTTGGGCCTGATGACACCTTTGAAAGTTGTAATAGCCTGTCGAGACTGTACGATATATATCTTGTTTAGGAGGTACATGCATACTGTAATTATTTAATGCTTTGTTTGTTTGAATTTTTTTCTCCCTAATTTTTAAAACATATTAATAAAGTTCTAACAACAAATTAGTTAATATTAAAATGTCCAAAGGCCGCTCCTCAACCCCAGGCACCGCCCTTCGCTCTCAATGTGTCTGTTACTAAGGTAGCAGTCTAACCGACCAACAAAGAAACAAAACGATGGACAACAATAAAATGCCTTTACTCTCTCTCTCTCTCTCTCTCTCTCTCTCTCTCTCTCTCTCTCTCTCTCTCTCTCTCTCTCTCTCTCTCTCTCTCTCTCTCACACACACACACACACACACATACACACATGTTCTACTGGTCTGGATTATGATGATGTGCTAAGAGTCTTTTGATGTATCACAACAATATAAACCAAAAATGTCCCTGTCTGAATTCTCTACAATTCCAAATTAATGTTCCAAGTCCAAGGATAATATTGAGCACTTTGTGATTCCAGTAAATAATAATTTGAATAATTAAATCCACCCAAATGAAAAACTGATTACAACAATAATACTGATTCTGCTTCAAGATGTTAAGGCAAGAATTAGTCATTTTTCAAGTAAACATTAAATGAAAAGCTAAGACACAATAACTGAGCCACGATGTAGGTCAGTGAAGTTAATAAAACATTCAAAGTTGTCAATAAGTTTAGGAATTTCCAAGTGGAAATATGATATCCTAGACCCAGAAACAAATAAACGTGTTTAACTCCATTGATAATGATCTGAATATTTAATCCACAACCATAGAAAATTTTGACAGTGTTTATTTTAATAAAGTGTTAATCCTGTGGAGGATTAAACATACATGTAACTAGACATTAAGACTCATTGTCGCCAACGGATCCGTAGCACAAGTCAGTGTTATTCTCCTTGCCGATAGGAACTCGTTAAACATGCGCGTAACTGGACACCAATTGCAGCAATACAATGTCAGTTGTGCAATCAGTACGGACATACATATGATAGAGGTTACATGGAAGTGTCAGTAGCACGCAATGAAACTCGTCAGACGATCAATTCCAGATGGACGACAGAGGCGGTCATATAGGATCAAACAACTAGTGAAATGTAGACGAAGCCCGGCACACAATTCTGAAAATATTTCTGACACTGATCATCTTCATCATTGTACAAATTAACGTTTCTTGGTGGTGTTTTGGGGTGCGGTGGGGGTGGGATTGAAAGCATCTGTTGTGTTGAATACTGGTAACTCAATCAATATATAATGTCAGACTGGATATATAAATTTCTACCTGCAAGTGTTACAGCATCTTACACTAAACCCCTTCCTGGCCATTCATTATACGTTTTCTAACATTATTTGTTTTGATAAAGTGTGAGCAGAGGTTGATTGAATTCGAGGCGTGCAAAACCTATTTCAAAACAAGTGAGACTAAAATATATTTTGAGCAGTTCCATCTTGCCACCAAATGTGTAACATGATTGTGAGATTATATTTAGCTTTATGTTTTAATAAACATCCAATATATATATATCACCATGCTCAAGACCCAACTGCAAAGTTAACACATATTCGTAGCAAATGTGCAATCTGATCAGGATCCATTCTATTTGTTCTAGCCACGATTTACAACATAGACATTGATCTGCCAGTACAACGTAGACATAAATCTGCCAGTACATGTACATTACAACATAGACATTGATCTGCCAATACAGTTACAGCGCAGACATTGATCTGCCACCATGATTTACAAAGTATATATTGACCTGCCAGCACGATGTACAACTTAGACACTGATTTACCAGCACAATTTACAACTTAGAAATTGCTCTTCCAGTCCATTTACGACGTAGACATTGATCTGCCAGTAAGATTTACAACCTAGACATTGATCTGCCAATAAGATTTTCAAAGTAAATATTGATCTGCCACCACGATTTAAAACGTAGGCATTTATCTGCCAGTACATTTACAACGTAGATATTGATTGGCCAGCACGAGTTATTACGTAGACATTGATCTGCCAGTAAGATCTAAAAAGTAGATATTGATCTGCCATACACATTTACAAGGAAGACTTTAATCTGCCAGTACATTTTCAGTGTAGACATTGATCTGCCAGTACGATTCACAAAATAGACATTGGTCGTTCGTTATATTTACAACGTACATATTCATCAGCCAGTAAATTTAAAACGTAGACATTGATCTGCAATTACATTTACAACGTAGACATTGATCTGCCAGTACAATTTGCAACTTAGACATTGATGTGCCAGCACGATTTACAACGTAAACGTTGAATTGATTTGCCAGTACATTTACAACGTAGGCATTGATCTCTCTGCCAGTGTTTTGTTTAACAACAGATCTGGGTCAGTAAGGTTCGCAGTTGGGTTAGGGTAATCAGTGGATAAATATTAAATCTTTCTATGTGTAAGTAACAATATTTATTTGATTTTCAAACTCACTATTTTCCGGAGGGTGAACTAAGATCTGACACACCACTGTTTTGAAACATTAACTATTCTAAGTTTTAGTTAACAGGGAATATTTATGCGAAAAACAGTGTTTGTAAAAGTCCTGTCACATTACAAAATTGATTTTTATGGCAAAACAAATTTTTATTATTTTTTTTCAAAATGATACTGATGATGATGATTAGTTTCTTTTGATGTTCAAACTTGTATTTGGTATAAAATATTTTGAAGCTATTTTTATTATAGTTATATGTTTTTAAAAGATGTTTCAACTAAATTTGCTTGATAAATCATCTAATAAATATCAGAGTTAATTATGATATGACATCTTATACAAAAAATATCTAATCAAGTTGATAAGATCTCTGTATGATATGACATCTTATACAAAAAAATATCTAATCAAGTTGGTAAGATCTCTGTATGATATGACATCTTATACAAAAAAATATCTAATCAAGTTGGTAAGATCTCTGTATGATATGACATCTTATACAAAAAATATCTAATCAAGTTGACAAGATCTCTGTATGATATGACATCTCATACAAAAAATATCTAATCAAGTTGATAAGATCTCTGTATGATATGACATCTTATACAAAAAATATCTAATCAAGTTGATAAGATCTCTGTATGATATGACATCTTATACAAAAAATATCTAATCAAGTTGATAAGATCTCTGTATGATATGACATCTTATACAAAAAATATCTAATCAAGTTGATAAGATCTCTGTATGATATGACATCTTATACAAAAAATATCTAATCAAGTTGATAAGATCTCTGTATGATATGACATCTTATACAAAAAATATCTAATCAAGTTGATAAGATCTCTGTATGATATGACATCTTATACAAAAAATATCTAATCAAGTTGATAAGATCTCTGTATGATATGACATCTTATACAAAAAATATCTAATCAAGTTGATAAGCTCTCTGTATGATATGACATCTTTAACAAAAATATCTAATCAAGTTGAAGATCTATGTATGAGATGACATCTTTGACCAAAATATCTAATCAAGTTGATAAGATCTCTGTATGAGATGACATCTTATACAAAAAAGATCTAATCAAGTTGATAAGATCTCTCATAAAATTCGCAGTATATTTGATTATGTTGTAGCATATCTGATGAAATACGCTTATTATAAACAGATTTAATTTATATTTATCATTCATTTGATATTTCATAAACTTGTTAAGAGAATATCCAAAATTTTGTAGAAATCTTAATTATATTTGTTCATAAGAGGTTTTCTAAACTTCATTATTAACATCACAAGACATCTGACAGAGTTTATACGATATCTTTACAAGTTTATAAGCTGTTTTATAAAATTTATAAGATATTTCTTATAAAATTTATGTTATATCCAATTAAGTTTATATGTCTAATGAGAAATATCTTATATAATGAACGACTGTATAAGAGATCTTTAAAAATGATGAGATAGCTTATTAAGTTTATAAGATATCTGATATAAATATAAACTTTTTGGAATACTAATAAAAGGCAAATTTGGCTTACGATAATTTTCACATACCTGCTTACTATATAAGTACAGTCATGTAGTCTACATGGGAATAGTAGTGAAACTTTTACCGGCAACTTTCTTTACTCGATTTAGAGTGCATGTCTGCATGTACAACACAGCTATACTTATGTATTGTCAATTTATCACAACTGTGTCCACCTGTACAATCTGTGTCATCCTGTATAATGATATTTACTCATGTACTGACAGTATGTCTTCACATCTGTGTACACATGTAGAATCTGTGTACACATGTACAATATTTACTCATGTACGGACAGTATGTCTTCACATCTGTGTACGCATGCAGAATCTGTGTACACCTGTACAATATTTACTTATGTACTGACAACATTTTTTTTAAATCACTTGACAGATCACTCAAGTCGAGTGTTTCTGCCTGCTAGTAAGAAACACATTAACTTTTATTTTTTTT
>JAECUM010058100.1:0-15430 GCA_016617855.1 Megalonaias nervosa | reverse complement strand
ATACAAGAAGCTATTGATGCATTGAACTTAATGTGATTCGGTTTCTTTCTAACTTGCGGACTAGATTTTTAATATTAATTTGGATTAGCAAGAAAATTTAAACAATATTGCGATATTGTTCTCTTTTCCTCTCTTCATGTTCTACCTGAACAGTCGCAAGAATTTAAAATGTAAACATATAGTTCTCTCTATGTGCCCCAGTGATGGACAATTCATGACAACATTGTAACAAGAGGCATCTCCTGGTAAACCATCAATATCATCTGCGAAGCGAAGGTTTGCGATTGCTCTTCCTCCGATGCTAACAGCGCCCTTGTGGTCATGCAAGGCATCCTCCATGATCCTTTCCATGAAAATGTTGAAGAGTGTAGCAGAAGATGAAAAAGAACTGGCTGACTTGGTTGATCGCCTCGACACAACCTCCACATCATACGGTATAGAGATTAGCGCCGAAAAAAACAAACTGATGACAAACAACACCAATGGCATCAGTGCAGAAATAAAGGTCAGTGGACAGAAGCTGGAAAGAGTCACAAGCTTTAAGTGCTTGGGATCAATTATCACAGACGAGGGCTCCAAACCAGAACTACTTTGCATCATTGCCCAGACAACAGCAACAATAACAAGGCTGAGACCAATATGGAAAGATACCATCATTGCTTTTGTTTCCAAATTAAGGCTGACGCGCTCGATTGTCATATCTATCTTTCTGTATGCTTGTGAAACATGGACGCCCACATCAGATCTACAAAGAAGGATTCAAACCTTTGAAATGAGATGCTACCGCAAGATCTTAGGCATCTCATACATTGACCATGTAACCAACGAAGAAGTCCACAACAGGATCCAACGAGCCACCGGATTCTATGAAGACCTCTTGACCACTGTAAAAAAGTGCAAACTGAAGTGGTACGGTCATGATGTCTCAAGATCATCTGGACTGGCAAAAACAATCTTGCAAGGCACAGTGCGAGGGTGCAGAAGAAAAGGCAGACAGAAAAAGAGGTGAGAAGACAACATTAAGGAGTGGACAGGCTTGGGATTTGGAGATTCCCAAAGGGTAGTAGAGAACAGGGAAAGATGGAGAGAATTGGTTGCAAAGTCAACTGTGGTGCCCCAACGACCTCTTGGGTTAAGGGATTGATGATGATGATGATGATGAACAACAGGCGTCTACATTCCCTTGCTTTTATTGGACGATGATTTTGTCCCATATAATACAACAGACAGATCAAAATGATTTCTTAACAATGTGCATGATTTGAGCCCCGAGGACAAGGAATCCGACGGTAAGTAGAAAACATGGTAATGAATCTGACGCGTAGTCACTGAAACAAAATCGAACAGACGTCAGATTTTGCATACGAGGTTACGGAAATTCAGCTCCTTGAAGATATGCCAATATTTAAATATTGGCATTACGGTCGCAGACGATTCTTTAGAATAAGGTTTTCTTCTATAGTGCTTTTATTATTATTCTATATTTCCATTGATTTCTGGTCTCCTTTAAGTAAGTGGCCGATTTTATAATAAAGACTTGCCGTTGCAGAGAAAATTATATTGCCAGTTAGAAGCCCCTGTGCGGCATACAGTGCTCTGTACATCAGCGTTTATCTCCATTTTCTACATTAGCACAAGGTATCATAACGCATTATATCCACTATAAAGATCCCGATATTATTCACAATGAATGATCATAAACCTGTTTTACTATTCTCATGCTAGTTTTATTGGATAGAATAAAGGTTTACATTATTTTTCATACGCTTTCATGCACAATTTTTTTAAGTTCATTGGTTTCATTTTTCTGAACGATTGAAGAAAATAAGTACATATGAATAATGAAATTGGAAACCTGGGTGTGTATGCGTGTGCCTAGATATGGGAGGAGGGGGGAGGGGGGGGGCACAGGACACCAGTGTCTCCATGCAGTTATGCAGTTACAAACACACCGGGTAAATTCTTTGTTAAGAAAGCCTCCGACCATGACGAGATCCCAGTCCCAATCAGTATTATCAACACATCAGGACTGACGATCGACAAGCATCATGACCTGATGTAGAAATGCAGGAATGATTAGACATCATCCAAGGTATTTGTTTAAGAATGTGAAGGGATATGTCATGTGTCCTTATATCAGGACAACACATGTCCAAGATCATCAGATGAGCTTTGTGTTGTTCAATAGCATACCTTTGGTGAGAGGATGTTATAACAGTAATATATAATTTTGGCATCGCCATATATCTGTCGTTGTCATTTGCTTTTGTTAGGAAAACAAAATCAAGTTCCACAGAAGAATATATCAGAACTCCATTATAATATCCGTTTCCAGATTTAACACAGTTGACAGATATACGTGACGATGGAAAAGCTGTATCATAAAAATTGAACCATGGTAACAATTTGTTCAGCAGTAAATTTAAAAATAAAAAAAAAAACCCACAACGAAATAAGTTTTAATGAGAAATTGCCAAAGTCTCCATTTAGGTAACCAGGTGAACTATTACGTTACAGTTTGTGCAAGGCTACTTTAACCTTATGACATAATACTGTGAAAGCGGCATGAATTCCCTCTCAGGCCCGAGGATAAATAAACTGATACACTATGGTGCTTAAATTTATATTATTATGGTCTCAAAACACGATCTAGGAAACAAGATAAATGAAAACAACATTAATTAGCAATGTAGCAACTTTATGCCTCTAGCTTTTCTTTCCTCTCTACAATTGAAAGCGATATCAGGTTAACTTGGTCTTCTTGTTGCTGTTTAGAATTAGTTTCGATTTTGGAATATTAATTAAATATCAGTGAGTATGATAAAATCTCTGCTGTCCCTTTTCCCTTGCTATCCATTGATTTTACGTACAACTATACTAATTGAGCCTATCAGCTGTTATTGCAATCGATTGATGTCCCTTGATATTCGCGTAGGATGAAAAATGCAGATACGTGTGATTCGGCCATTTGTGGAATGGTCATTTACACTGAAAGCTCTTGTCATAACATATTTAAACTTTTTTTCCCAGAAAATGCAACATAGCCTATATTGATTTTTGGATATGTTATGCCCACTTTGCTTTCTATCATTAAATAGTCTTGGCGCATCTGAATGTATAACAAATTATAAATGGATTTCATGGATAAACGTTGAAGAACTAAGACCTTGTCTAATGAACTTGAGTGGTGCTGTGATACCTATTACTAAATTCAGAGGAAAGAACAGAATGATTAAAAGTGTCTTAGGTACACCGCTAAGTCACTCGTCAAGCAAATGCTTCATCTGTTCGGACAAATCTCTCAAACAATCTCTCTCTCTCTCTCTCTCTCTCTCTCTCTCTCTCTCTCTCTGAAATTACAGACATGAATGCACGTATCAAGTGCAACATCCATCGCTTTCAGATCCTGTTCTAAATCGATATTTTACCATATCATTAAAAATATACCTGAAACCATTATGACTGAAGTCTAGCACTGTGGCCGTTAACTGCTATGAAGAAATGTATAAATTCAGACAGAAAATATAGCGTTAATGTGAAGGTCTAATGATAATTGTTGTATGCATTAAAGTCGCCTGAAGTTTTCTTTTTTTAGTATGAAAATGTTTGAACTGAATCACCTTTAGCGAGAAATAAGGTCATACATACATACATACATACATACATACATACATACATACATTCGATTATTCCTCACTGGAATGGTTTTAGTAGGCAAGATCCCATTAAATTCTGAAAATGTTCAGAATCCCCAATACATTAGTCCAAATTGCTTGCTGGAGTGGACTTCCTCGATGTTAATAGAGCTATCAAATTATTGTTATTCTTTCTTCTCTTTTGGCTTTACCTAGGTATTTATTGACACCTCCTTTATCCTTCCATCGAATTGACTTCATTTGAAACACTGAACCAGTTCATCTAAATTTAATTAAATTACACGTTACATGTCTTGAGTACATTTTCTTTTCGAAACAAACTAATAATGACTGAAATCAAATGATTGCGTTGCTATTTTCATGTTTATGTATAAACACAGGACAACCAAAATGTTCATTTAGTGCTAAAGACAGACTATAGGTTAAAAAGGACATTAACATTTGATGTTGTTGCTGTTATGGGTTTAACGCCGTTTTAGTGCATGATAGACTTTACATGGGGGGTGGGGGTGGGGTGGGGGTGTAGTATAACTGGTGGAGGAAGAACCTGAGGGGCACACGGTACTAATTGTATGGAAAAATGTGAACCAGCCTGGAAATGGGTGAATATAAAATAGAGTATATATGGGTTTGGGTGGGCAGGATTGGTTGATAATGAAAGTTATTTTGTAGGAAAAAGACTGTTTTTGAGAGCTTATCCTAGTTGTAACTGAAGAAATTAGACATTGTTTTCTTGATGGAATTTCAGTCCTTTAACAGTCTTGAGCTTGGAACACTCATTACTGAAATTAGCACCTGACTCTTCGGTGCAGAATTGAAAGCACATGTTAAAAACACATTTAAGTCCAGAAAATATCCTTTACTCTACACAGAAGCTGCCATCCAGGTTTCATCTATACTGATAAATATAGGATTGATATTGAGGACTCAGAAATGTGCAATTACTGAATTTTTAATATCATGGTGTTTGCATAGGTTTACTATGGGAACTTAAATAGTACCGCGAGTCCAATAGAAACAAAGAACCACTGACCCAGGGGAAGCTACTCGCAAGTTTTCTTACATACCCACATTAACCGAGCCCGAGACGAACTCAACGCGGACAGAGGTGAGATGGCATTGATCGGTAAAGGCGAGTGCGTTAGACCACTCGATCACCTAGGGCCCCTGTAACAACTGATTACTTATTAAGTTAGTCGTGGGGACTGTCTAACCTTAAATTATGTAGTAAGTATATTGTGTGTGTGTGTGTGTGTGTGTGTGTGCGCGCGAGCGTGTGTGTTTGTGTATGTAATGACAATGGCAAAACCCAACTTCAGACATAACTTGACCAGCGTGTACACCATTGAAGAGAATTTATGCACACAATCGGTGACAAGTATTTCTTAACTCTAACATTTAAATAATTAAACTGAGAAACAATTAGAGGATTCTACGATTTAATTTGACAGTGCTCAGATTCTGGACTAATTTACTTTGCAAAAATGATTTGACTTGCATATAACCCTTGTAGTATATAGTGGGGGTTTTCTTAATGATCTGCAATGAATTGATAAAATTCAGTTCTGAACGGTTGTAAGGGTTGATACTAATCTATTCCAGATCAGGGTAAATAATAACTAACAATAAAAACTGAAAGCAGATTTCACAGCGTGATTCACAGGAAGCACTATACTCTTAGCCGGTTCCAAGAGAACAAGGCTTACAGTGACGGGGAAACTTTTGTGTAAAAATGGCGATAAAATTGTATGTCTTGAATGAGACTAGTGGAGTAGATGTTATTGAATTTCTAGTTTTTCCTTCTTTTACTGATAGAAAGAAATGCCAGTGGTCGGCACGGTCGAATGCTGAGTTGTTTCTCGTGTTGCCTACTGAATGTGCTGTCATTTCTATCAGCTTTTGTAATGTCTGTTCAGCTGTGGCATCAAGCTTATTTCTAAATGAACTTTTAAATTTAACAGATAAAATAAACGTTAAGACAGTCTCTTTCTTCCATAATTATGACTCAGCTCCAGGCAGAGAGAGAGAGAGAGAGAGAGAGGGAATATTTTTTAGTTTGTTTCGGAATCAGACTGTTGCAATGCACTGTCGCTGCAATAGAAAGGTGCCGTTTTCCCTCAGCTCGGCTGAGGAAATGTTGTGGTCAAACTGAATTGTTATTAAACTTATTTGATCTCGAAATGGATTCTGTCTATTTATAAACTTTTAAAAATATTGTAACGAATACAAATTGCATTGTCATTCCGTGTTTCATGAGAATTATTCTGAACTATTAACTGTGCTTTCTAGCCAAAAGTATTGAACATTACTTAAATGTTTAGCTGAACTAAAAAGCAATATCAACAAAAAACAACAACAACAAACAGCCAAAGAAAACATAGAACGAAAAAGGTATAAGATGTCGCACTGCATGATTCATTCTTTTACATTTTTTTTTTTTTTTTTTAAAGCATTAAAAATACCTAAATACGTTTAATTTCTCCACCAAAACAGAATAGCATCGGAAAGATATAAATCATAATCATTCAAACTTGAATTAGCCTTTCTGAGAAACCTTAAAGGCATTAAACCCAAGTTCATTTCAATTTGTTTTCTCTGTATTAAACTTCAGAAATGTAGCAAAATAAATTCGCTCAATAGATTCTATTTTGTGCCTTTACATTGAAACTTTATATTCTTACTAGTCTATGCTCTTAAAATAAGTAATACTAAAGAGTTAAAGATAACAAGCTTTGTAAACTTAAACAAATAATTTATTTAGGTTGAAATACTTTTTTACCAGAAGACTGCTGAGTGGAAGACTTACTGACAAACAAACTTTATGAGCAAAGGAATACTCGTCAGCAGTACGAGCAGCATTTTCTAAAGTTTCGACCTTATGCTCATCAAGATAAGTCTTAACGTCACTATGGACGCAATGCTTGTACTCTTCAATTAATATGAGTTGTCTGAGAATTTCGTAATCTTGATCATCTTTCTTGGCTAAGCACCACCTATCAAATAACTGCTCTTTTTCTTTTGCAAATTCGACATGAGTTTGTCCACCTTCATTTCTATAGTTCCTGAATTTTTGTCGATAAGCCTCAGGGCCTAACTCAACACTTTACGATGAATTCCTTAACCAGATCATAGACAGCACTTTGCTGTACTGACAGGGAAGCATATATGTCTCGGGCTCTGCCAAAAAGTGTACTCTGCAATAATAGACTTAAATGCTGTCTTGGCCATTTCGAATTTTCAGCAATTTTTTCAAAATGAGGAAAAATATTTATCTACTTCTTTCTCTATAAAAGGGGACACTAATCTAACATTCTTAGTAACATCGAAACTTGAATTTGTACGTAAAGTGGGGATGTACTTTTCACTTGCCAGCTCTAATTCTTTTAATCTAAATTGATATTCCATTTCTTCCTTTTCTCTTTGTATTGCATTTATCTCTCTC
Organism: Megalonaias nervosa; assembly: GCA_016617855.1. Classification (NCBI taxonomy): domain Eukaryota; kingdom Metazoa; phylum Mollusca; class Bivalvia; order Unionida; family Unionidae; genus Megalonaias; species Megalonaias nervosa. The sequence goes on along the minus strand of JAECUM010058100.1, from coordinate 8,332 downwards.
GCTCCTCTTTCTCCAATTGCATTTGCATTTGTTTCTCTCTTTCCTCTTTCTCCAATAGCATTTGTTTTTCTCCTTTCTGTAACTGCATTTCTCTCTCTCTCTCTCTCTCTCTCTCTCTCTCTCTCTCTCTCTCTCTCTCTCTCTCTCTCTCTCTCTCTCTCTCTCTCTCTCTCTCTCCAATTGCATTTTCCTCTCTCATTCCTCTTTATTTAATTGCATTTGTTTCTCCTCTTTCTCCGATTGCATTTTCTTCTCTCTTTCCTCTTTATCTGATTGCATTTGCATTTGTTTCTCCTCTTTCTCTTTCTAAAACTCAAGCTTTCTTAACTCTAATTCCATCTTCTATTTTAATTTTAATTCTTTTGCTTTTATGTTAAAGTCTGATACAGACTTACTAAATAAATCCAAAGCACTTTTATCCAAAAACATTCTTTTCCGCCAAATAATTTTATTTCTTCCATCGTTAAAGAAGCTTTTGCCTAAGAAAGATCATATTTTCTGGCAAGCTGAAGCAATTCATCTTTTTTTAAGAGGTCTAATGGTTCCTGGGTAGGATTTGAAATATAGATCTCCACTTTAGATGACATTGTAAAAAGCTTTTTTGGCTTCACCAAAGACTTCTAAAATGTGAAATAATATATGGGATTTAGAAAATTCCAAAACAAAGTGAATCAAAATTTCAAAAAACAAAGTTTTCTGAAATACTTTAGCGAAATTCGTATCCCAGACGAGCGCCCAATTTTCTGTAACGAGGGTATGCTCTTAAAATAAGTAACAGAAAAGAGTGAAAGACATCAAGCTTTGTAAAATTTAATAAATAATTAATTGCCCTTGAATGCAAAGTGAAAATATGAATAAAAGAACTTTCGGTATTGCGAATTAAATCCAAAAATAATCAAAGAATTACAGACACAGAAGTCCTAGTAATCTAAAGTCCTGAATAAAATTCAGTAGAAGTCAATAAGAAATCCAAAAACGGACGGAGATGATGTGTCTGTTATAGTTCCTAGTGTGTTGATGTGCCAACAGTCTTTGTTGAATCACAGAAATATAATTCCATGTTTGAATACACTATAAATTCCAGTGAATGTCTCTATCCAAGAATTATGTCGGAGTACTTTTTGTATTTCCAGAGAAAATAATCACTTAATTCAATAATTTGAAGAAAATTGATTGCAGCCCAAAATTACTGGTCACAACATGTAATACAATTTCAAGGTGCTAGATCTTAAAGCTATTGATACAATCCTCCCAGTTACATTATATATAGTTCTCTATACGACACACACGCACACAATATATACATACAGTATTCGATTAATATAATTATGAGAAAGAGAATCCGTATTTTTTCTTTTTTAAAAAAGAAACCTTCATCACTTTAAGGTACAATTCGACATAAATCTGAAGTCATTTTACGTTTAAGAGAATTGGAAAATGTTGCAAATTGTTGAAAATAGACTTATCTGGTTTAGACGGTATTCCTAACAGCTTGTTGATAACACATGAAGACAATTGTTCAGGCACAAAATATTCTTTGGTTTTATACCGTTTTAAAGGACCGACAAAGTACAATATTTAAGACATCTTTATTAAGATGTTGTCAAGCAACTATGGGAACTAATCAAGCAGGTCAGAAAGAAAATAAAATACACTGAACTGACGAATGGTTAACTCAACGATCTACCAATATTACACAAACCAGAGAAGAAAGAGAATGCCAATAAAAGGGTCTACGTCACTTACGTAGAAATGGTTGTAAATACATTTTAACACACAGACAGACAGACAGACAGACAGATAGATAGATAGATAGATAGATAGATAGATAGATAGATAGATAGATAGATAGTCTGGCAAATTACTGAAGACAACTTGCTGAAGTGTACTGATCGAATATAATGAAATTTCTCATGGTTGAAAAATGGATTTTTTCGACAGAAAATCGATTTCCATTACCTTCACTGGTTCACTTCCCTAAGATAATATTCCATAAGAAAGCACGTGTAACTGCACAGTCTGATAACAACAAAACTTTCTCAGGTTTGTTAGAGTCTTTGCCTGTTAGCATATTTTTATGGTGACTTCGTTTCATACAATGTTAACTGTTTCATACAATGTTAATGGTCATTGCAAACAAGGTTACCATTAACATAGTGAATGTCATCATTAATAGAAGATGAAAAAGTAAATTTTCATGTGTTTTTGAAGTTATGTTAATTTATAAAATGATGGGATTCACAAGACGTGCAACCTTTTATGAATATATAAATTACGGAGATATGCGACAGAACCCACTGAGTTCATTTTATCTTTAAATACTGAGAGAAAAACACAGAAGAAAAACAGCGAAGAAAGATGAAAGACTATGTCAAAAAAATTAATAGTGGTTTAAATCCTGTCTAGGATAGTATTACAAATTTACGAGATCAGTCAAAGTAACTGATGAAGCTAGTTAATTGTTACAAATACTTAAGAAAATGGATCATAAATAATATTTTTTTTTTAAATATTAAAACATGAAGGGATAGTTGATAGTAAAGCTTTTGAACAGAGTGACAATGAAAAAAAAATCTCAGCAACAAAAACCAGATTGATGGGGACATTAAAATGAGTTTCTATGCTCAAGATGTGTTTAAAAAATCGATTGAATATATTGTCAGATGCTATACAAGCCTTTCAAGCAGTGATAGAGATAGCGATGAAATACGTATTATTCAGCAATATTTACAACCAATTGATCTGAGGATATGTAATGAGGACTGATACGAGGAAACAAAAATCTCCTGATTATAACTTTTCACCATCTAATCTAGCACAGTTCTACAGAGATTCGAAATCAAGTATAATACTTATCTTAAAAGATCTAGACTTGTATTATATGTTAAGAAATACTAATAATATTCTGTCGGAGTTGCAGGAGAAAATGACGTAAAAGAGATGTCAAAAGTGATGGAAAACAGCAAACAAAAATATAAAAAGACGATAAAAATTATAATGAAACATGCGATTAATATGTTGCAGGTTTGATAAAAAAGAATATTACAACGATGAAAGATATTATATTTACTGAATTTTACAACCAGATTTATGCTGATATTGAACATGCTAAAACAGTTAGGAATCAGTATGTTGATCAAGTGTGTGTGTGATTTGGATTTTTAACGTATCTTTAACAATTTTTCAGTCATATCGCTACGATGTCTGCAGTGTGGCAGTTTATAGTGATGTCTAGCACTGGGGCATCATGCCGCAGACATGTAGCATGATGTCCCACCCAGTCACATTATCCTGACACCAGGCCGACCAGTCCTAACATTAACCTCTTAATGCTGAGCGCCAAGCGAGGCAGCTGTTAATACCATTTTTGTAAGTCTTTTGTATGACTCGGCCGGGAAACGAACCTACGACCTCCCGCATCCAAGGCGGACGCTCTAACAACTAGGCCACCGGAGCGGTCTGTATGTTGATCGAAAAATAATTAATAACATATATGATGTATAAGGTAGTATTGGGGAATTAGACAAAAAGATGAATAGATTGATAATGATTTAAATGATTTAGTGTACGACAAATGTGGTGGAATTTATACAGTTACAGTTGAGAACCCCCACCCCAATATAGAAACACTGAAAACTAAATTATGCCTAGAAATGAAAATAACGAGTCTTGTTGTGTTGTGATTGATGAAATGAAAAGGAAAACGATGATATCACACAGAAACAAAATGTATTCCAGGCCCTTCGTATTGGGACGACATTGAATTATGTATGAATATTGGAGATGTAATTTTAATTGCTAGAGAAATTAAAAAAGCCACCTCGATACAAATATAGGTAAAGGTTGTAGGAAGTCTCTAAGAATGAAACTACTCCCCTGATACTGCAAACATATATAGATTTAAATATGTTCACATTTTGCTTTTGCATTGGATTAGAGGTAAACAACGAACGTATTGTTCTTTAGACACTAAATGTAACATGTGGAACACGAACCTGATATTTGGTGTCAAAGAATCACATAATACAATCAAAGAAATGAATTTTTTTTATTAATTAGAACGCTCCAACCTGTCGATTCGTAGAAACAAACCTGACATCAGTATCAAAATGATATACCCTAAATAGAATGTATTTTATTTTAAGTAAATAATAACATATTTCGTATAAGTAATCCTTTTATTTTATGTGTTCTGCACGTGTACCTCTGATACACTTTACCGCACAATAAATGGCAGCAGAAGCAGTAATCAATGAATGAGCAATAACAAATGTGTAGAACATCTGCAGAAAGCAACCGTCTGGTCAGTTCATTTAATCCTGATGGAACTGAATTCAATGAAAACAACAATAAACCTTTGGAATAATATCGGTAAGACGCGTGGCTTGTATGATATATTTAGGGAACACATTTTGGTGACTCAGATTTTAAAACAATGCTTTTGCTTTATATGCGTGTGCTAATAGGATTAAATGAGTATGGTTGCGTAGGTATCGATGTATATATTTTACTGAATCACTCAGAAAGTAAAAATAGTCCAAAGATCTTTATATTAATATTGTGGGTGATTAGGTAACAGCTTATACTTCGATAAATATCCAACCATGATCATTTAATTCTAATAATTACAATTTTCTTTCTTTCTGTCATCATATCAGCGGATTTCATAAACAAAGCATTCGATTTTGGGTACCTCGTGTCCATTTTTAGTGAGATCCCCTGCTCGTCATATGACGCTGACTTTTAATAACAGCTGGTGGAACATAAGCAAAATGCAATAATTTATTAAATATAGAGTGACTTGTAACCCCTGCGATATGCTTTGTATGACTAAAGGGACGATTGTTGGAGTGCAAAAAGGACTGTGTGATTACATTGGTTAAACCTCTAATCAGCGATTTTAGTCTGGGAGTTGCAAAGTTTGGTCTGAAATAACGGAATTAGGGTGGGGGTCGCTCTCCTTTGTTGTTATTATTATTGTTGTTGCTATTATTATTATTATTATTATTATTATTATTATTAGTAGTAGTAGTAGTAGTATTTAAGGCGTTGGTATACACAAATCTTCACTTAAAATGACCTGGAAACTGATTGAGAATCGAAGGTAGTCATAAAAATTTGCTGATATGTAAAAGATCCAATTCAATATCACGAGGTCGTTTCTATCCAGTCATATTGCAGAAATCTCGGTCACTTTATAAAACTGGAATTATTACTGCCATAAAATAATCGCGCTTTTGCAAATTCTAAAACATCTACTCATTCAGAAATGAATATAAAATTGAAAGACCAGTCTATATTATTGCACAAGTGTCGGATGTTAAAGCGCATGGTGCTAAAAAGGTTGATTAAAAAAGAAAACAAAATAGCTATTAAAAAAAAAATGGCTTTCTAGCACAAAAATGGCAACTTAGGTAAATATGTCACTCGTCGCATTCAGGAAATTATACAGCAAGGAGTGCAGTATATCTATCCAACACATAAGCGCCGAGCAACATGAGAGTCTGACCATCTTACAGATAGCAGCCATAAAGCTAGTGTAAGCAAATGGATTGTACCAGGACGTATATTTTTTGCCGTTTGATATAAAGCTAAAAGAAGTGGTTAACAATGTTAATAATGTAGTACTAGCAAGTCAGGTAGAATGTTCATGAAAAACATCATGATATCAAACAAAACAATAATATTTTGAAGTTGATAACACACAGATTAGTGTTTGTCTGATTCAGAATTTAAATAAGCAAGATTGAACAAGATTTAATGGCTGAAAGTCATAAATTACTATGAGGATCGGGTAATGTACAGAATGAGAATAATAATAAGGCTGTTTGTTATTTCAAACATTTCATCTATTCAGATTGCTACTCTTGTCTTGTTTCTGGGATTTTCCATCTGTTTACCGCATAAATTGCTGCTTAACAAATAAAAAAAAATCAATCTCGAAATTATTTATTGCATTTGCTTTCAAATATATATTTGACTCAAGTACTATTGTTGTTTACAATAGATACATATGCGCATCTGATTCAGTTTTAAAGCCAGTTCATATAAAATTACAAGTTTATGTAGTCAATTAGATATTTCTCTTTGTATTTTTAATATACAACAGCGTTGGTATAGTTGGGTTTGTACCATTGTCATCATTTATCGACTTATTTTTTAACTCTAATAAATCATTTTCAGCTGGAACTTTATTTTGCTCAGGAGTTAGTCCTTAAAATAGGCATGCAATTGTGGTGGAATTTACAAAGACGTATTGTAAAATGCATCCATATTCAAATGATTTTGTTCTCTCCATTTAATTTGTTCAAACAAATTCCATGAACAGCTTTTAACTGGCATATGTCGAATAGCCAGTCTTAAGTATTTGTTGGCATCTAGGTATGACCTTGACATTCGTACTCGTCATCATTCTTTTGTGGTACAAATCTTTGTCCAAGTACCATTCATCGTTTGTTTTAGCATATCCGTGTGGCAATGCTAATTCCACCTATTATTCAACTTTCAGTTATCATGAAATTGTAAGAGTCTATTAAAAGCTGAAGTCGTACACCTGATGTTTTAAATGTGTATCATATGTAATCATGAAGCGCAATAATAGGCACAGTCTAGTTTGTAATTTTTAATACCGATATCCCTAAATTCTTCATAAATGTCACATAGCAAGAAAGTATACATTTTAGTGATAGAGAGTTTCAGATGTTTCAATGGCATAATGTCCCATGACATATATAATGTTGTTGTTGTTGTTATTGTTGTGGGGCTTAACGCCATTTTTCAGCACACGATAGGCTATACATGGTGGCCAGTATTAATGGTGGAGGAAGAAACCAGGAAATCCCCGGAAAGAACCACTGACCCACGAGAAGCTACTGGCAAGCTTTCCATATATAATGTAATGGTAACCATCATTTGATATGCTCGAATCGCTGAGTGATGAACAACATCTTTCTAGTTAATGACATTGCTGTTTTGTTAAACCTTTCCGAGTTATCCATGTATTCGTATGAGCAAATGTCTCGCCTAGATGTTTAGTTTTCGTGCCTCTAGCATTTGCTAGTGTTTCTGTAACGTTATCACCATTTGAATATTTGGCTTGTTTTAATTAGTCTCTTCATAAATCTAATCGTTAAATCTAGTTGTACATTTACAAAACAAAATTTTTTCTAACTACGATGCAAATATATGTGGCCTTTGAGGCCTAGTGAATTTTTATATTTATTTTCGTGCACCCTGATTATTGCTTGTCTAGTACCTTTTGTACTTTTTTGTGTATTGTTCTCGTAATCATGCACGAGATGGGGTGCATAAAAATATCGGCGCTACAGCGTCAGGATATCTATACTCGATTTTAATGTTCTCTTATCCTTTTATAGGACGTAGAAACACAAAACTATGAGTGGTCCAAATTTGCATATCTATATTACCTATTCTGTCAACAAAAGCTCTGTCAATGGACCAGGTCAATGCAAATTTTCATAACTAAGTTCTAATATAAACCATGGTTGTACTTCTTCCAAATTTTAACCCCAAAACTAACTTACATAACATTTAGAAACGATTCTTTGTGTAGTTTTGGGAACACACCCCACCCACCCCCACCCACCCGTATTTGTAATAATCTTTTGTGGCAGAGAATAGTCTGACTTTCAGAATGTGACTGATCTTGTTAAAACTGGATGCAGGTGTCAGATATACTGACTTTGGAATGTCGACAATATTAATTGTTAAAGAATCGGAAGGCACTGATATCAAGAAGATATAAATTCTAAACCTTATCAATCGGCAGATATAAAAGTGTCTCAACATTACCCTTCTTGGCGTCACTCCAATTACTAACTACTTGAAAGCAAACATGCACTTGTCTCCATTTCTTTCTCGAAAACATAATTGCAGATAAATCCACTTGTATGTTTCATGGCCGTTAGCTATTAAATGCGAACAACTCCTGCAACTGCAACTCGTCGATGGCTCGTTCAAAGAAAGTCACATTGCTAAAAGCAGAGCACATTTCCTTATCCTTACATTCTCCGGATAAATATCAAATGTTGAAATCTTTGGAATTTATTGCATGCTGTAAATTACAGGTAGGAATTTTGCTACCGTCCAACAAATATTGTTTTAACCTACCGTTTGCAAAATAAACTTTGTTTATCCTTGCCGGCAGAGGAAGTACAGTCATCAGCCTAGATAGTGCCAACAAGGAAACCAATTATCATGTATATTTGTTCGTCCTCGAAAATAATCCATGTCTGTTCAAATAGTCTTACAAGCTTGTTTTGTATATCTGTAGTCTAGCACAATTCTTCCTTGTGTTTGTCAAGGAATTGTG
>JAECUM010058098.1:0-17190 GCA_016617855.1 Megalonaias nervosa | reverse complement strand
ATATATATATAATGTCTTATTATAAACCATCAGTACGACATGTTGGATTTGATCTGACAAACAGGTTTTGTAAGAGATTTAATTCCATCAGATCAGCCTCAGGTTATACTGGTATAAAATCTAAAATAATAAGCGTTTGTATTAAAAAAGTTGGATATCATATATCACCAAAATATGGATCAGTTTGGTTATTCGCGGCTGAAGATGATGTGAGAATGGCGGGTTGGGCAGATGATGTGGTGGCATTTATTGATAATATGGTTGATATTTTATTTGATAACGACATTTCTAAACTAAAAATCAAAAAATAAACAGCAGGATGACAGTCGGTCTACCATTCCATGAGTTCTGTCAAATAAACCTAATGAGGTTCCAAGAGTCTCTTTCAGACATACCCCCAAGGCTAATTTCTAAATATATGAGACGAAACTTTAGAAACTAAGAGGGCAGTCTATTTTATATGTAAGCCTTTTTTTGTGGCTAACTGGACTCTTCATTTTTGTTAAGACATTACCCCCCAGAGAATTCCTAAATATCTTTTAGAATATCTTTGTTGTGACCAGGAACCTAATGAGGTTTATGTTTAGTCTAGCTATGGTTTTTTTGGAATGGCCCTTGTGTGGGGTACCCCTTTAGCGAAGTCACAATGTCGCGACCTCACATCATCCCGCTGTTTATTTTTAGACGGCACAGACGGCACAAACACATAACATAAACTTATCCTAACTTATCCTAGCGGGGGGCCTTATCTACGTCCAACAAAATTCGTACACTCTCCCACCATGGCGACACCTGAATGTGCAAAAATTGCACCCACCACGTGTTTATATGGTGGGAGAGTGTATTTTGTTTGTTGAATTTCGAGGAACTGGTCCGAGCCCCCCAACCCTTCCTAAAATTTTGAGGGGCAAATCTAGAGCCCTACCCAAAGATTTCGTCCGTGAAGGGAACCGAACTCAGGGCGGCAGTATCAGAATCCAGCATTCTTAACACTGAACTATGAAATTCAGTTATATATATATGTTAAAAAAGTTATTATATAGTTACCTAATACTACACAGGCTATTACAATATACAGAATAAAAAAAAATCATAATTATTATAATCTATAGTGTGGATTTCTGAATAAAATAACATTTATTGTAAAATATTTCAATTTCCAAATACATTGGAGAGGTCTATACAATGTGTATAAAATCAGCATTTCTGTCAGTTTGAAGTCTGTGTTTCATCAGCCGTTGCTAGGAGATAGTGAGAAAAATCAATAAATTTTATTATGCATATGCTGCACATGCTATCTAAAAATAACTTGCTGTGTGAAGTTAAATCTCATGTGCTTTATAGTCATAATTACAGTTTTTTTTAGTTTTATGCCTGTCTGTTTGTATGTTAGTTAGAATATGTATAGTCACAATTACAATTTTTTTTTAGTTTTGTGTCTGTTTGTTTGTCTGTGCAAGTTCTCTTCTGGAGTTAAATGCTTTTTAATAACAGCCCAACGTTAGTCTTATGTAAGCTCACATAACATAGCAGACAACTGCTTGTTACTAAGCTATGCTTAACGGAGTTGTCTCGCTTGATCAACTAATACCTATGCTTGATCAAAATGCAGTGAATTAAGTAAAAATTTTAGATAAAAAGACTAAAACTCACTGATTATAAGTTTTATAACCAAAAAAACCCCAATTTTTTACAATGTAAAATCTAAATCACGTACGATATGCTAGATAACTTACAAAGATTTTAAACTAAGCTGGAATAGTATTATCTTTCTTTTTAAGAAGGTTATATTTCTTGACCAACGGATAGCATTTCCACACTTGCTATCAAGTAATATGTGCTATCATGATTATATAACGAGAACTTAACTCTACCAGATACTTTACGACGACACTCAAATAATTCTTTCATCGCTATCTTACTGAGAAGATACCTACTACCTTTTGCAAAAACCTTTGATTGGTCTAAGTCTATACTAATTTTTGTGTACTGTTGCTGGCTGATTGGATTATGTAAATTATTATATTTCAATGCAAGCTCGTCTCGTAAACTTTCGAGATAACTAAAGTATTTCCTGTCATCTGATCTAATAATGGAGAGTTTGATTCTGTCAAGTTTACTAAAACAAATACCTGAAATTTCATCATTAAACTCAAAAGATAATTGTTGGCTATTGACCACTATTTATTTTTTTATTTTGCTATTAACTCCATCTGCTAATGTTAAATTTTCAAACATTATTTCTAATGTTTGGACAAAATTAATTGTATAATGTCCAATTGCTAGAGTCTTAATTCCGTCACTGCAATATCTTTTATCATCAAAATTACTTAGTCCACGTTTTATAATTGTATCTGTTTCAAGTTTATGATGATTTGTTCTTATGACATTAGTTTTGATAAAACTGACGCTATTGTTTAGCGCTGCTTTAAAATCGTCAAAATTCATCATCTTTTTCACATATCCTCGAGGAATACCTTTAGCTTTCCTTGTAAGTTTATTGTCATCTAATATAACAGCATACATTTTGCTTCTTAATCCAACAAACTCTCTCACCGGCATAAACATAAACTCATCTTTAATTTTTCCAATAACTTTCTTATTTGAGTTATCTTGAAATCCACTACACGCTGGATAATCTGATAAATCGAACAGACTTTTATTATTGTAAATATCTTCATAGACATCTTCACATTTTATATTATAAACTAGCGAGTCCGTATCAGTAAATAGCAACTCCGAATTTGGCCATTGTTTTTTGGTAAAATTGTAGTGAAAATTATACATCAGCCACTTTGATATATCAAGTACAGCTGCACCAACATAAATTGGTTTATTTAACTTTAAATTTGTCTTTCGTTGTTGTATTGCAACAAGATTTTCATTAAATATTTTCATACTAACAAAACCATCATCGTTAACTAATTTATTTCTGCGACTAATATCATTGACAATTTCTATAGAAACCCTCCTCCGAATATTTTCCATCGTCTTTCCGAACACCGAGTTATTCATTAACTTGAAAAAGTTTTTCTCAAAGTCGGTCTTAGCCACAGCACGACGTTTTGTATTTAGATCAGTATAATTTGCCATCCACTTCGACTGATTAAACTTTAGCACGCGATCGACTTTTCTCAGAATTAGTCCAGCATCGACTGCTTCCTTTAAATTTTTGTAATGCATAACATAATTTCTTTTATCTAACAAATTTGGAACTAGCTTATTAACAATCGAATTTTTTGGTTTCGTTGTTGCTCGTTGTTCAGGCGATAATAAACTATAATTAATCGTCATTGACTCTGCGCAAAACGGGTAGTCGATCATGTAGCGAACTAGGTAATCTAGTCAACTTCAACAAAATATGAGATATCGGACAAATCTATATTAATTTTTCTAGGTAAATCTTTTTCAGTTTCTTTAAGAAATTGATCTGGAGTTATCCAATGAAATCCACCGTGTGGCATTGGCTCTGACATGGCCCAGCCATACAAATTCACACAATCTAGATAAACAATGTAACTCGACGGGAGATTTTTATCATAATTTTTCAGATATTTGTTATTAGCAGCTGCATATTTCTTTGTTATGACGCTAATTCCACCTCTGATACCTTTTTCAATAAAGTTAAACATATCAACATCTGTCAAGAGATCTAATTCTATTTTACTCGTTTTCAGTAGAGCGTCCCAAGACAGCCCTGGAGCGGAATAATACCAACAGGGATCTAATCTATAATTTGCATGACTAACCTGACGAAAACTTTCGAAAACATCTGCTAGCAATAATACATATGTTTTCAAATATATATCGTGATAATAACCAAATGTTTAACAACCAAATTTATTCCAGATATCTTGTGCATATTTATATTCGTCATCTGTGATATTTGCGTTTTTGAGTTGCGAGTAAAATTTATCTTTGTCAGGCAGAGAAGTTTCATTAAATCTGCTCCAATCGTCGAGGTACTCGTACGGAAAGTTACCTTTTTTTGTTAAATCGATATAATTTTCACCGAAATTAGCGAAATTACTGCCGGCTCTTGTAGCGCTGTTGACAAGCTCATCTAATGATGCTGCCATAAATTGCAGGCTGTCAATAAAGCGTAATTTGCCGAGCGTCACTGACATATACTTTTCAAAATTATTTGGAATACATTTTATTACGTTACTTAGTTTTAGTTTAGCTTTAATATTTTCATCACCAAAAGCTTCTACAATGATATCACTGTCATAGCCACGAAAGTTATGTAAAACTACGGGAATAAAATCTGGAGCATGAAATTTTAAATTGCAACTGTTATGAGCTGCCCCACGATATTGGCCGGTCAAATGACAATGATCTCGCACCTTGGAATCGTCAAGTAACTTTTCACAAATATGACAATCAACTGCTTTATCGAAATCGAATTGTTGTTTAGACGTTATTCTCATTGGAGCTGTTTTAAATAATCTGTTAGAAATTTTATTAACCTCGTCTATTAAATTTTTTAGTAACCACACGGCTGGATTTTCACCTCTATATAACTTTATCGGAGATGAAAATTTATCGCTAGCGCAACAAACTACTTTATAAGCTACTCCACAAGGAATATGCTGTTGTATTTTTCTAGTACTGGATTTATTCGGATTATTTTCAGCTCCAGCTACGGGAACGAGTAGACACTCAAAATCAGCGTAAATAACAAAAGGAATATTTAGTTTATGATTATAATTTTTAAATTTCAATATTTTTTCTTTTTCGCTAGGCATAGTTATTCCTTGAACATTAACACAGTATTTGAGATGCTCCTGCAGTCTTCCGTCGCTAGAAAAACCGTGCAAACATCTATAGCAGAAATATTTTTTATTTTTATTTTTACTGTACTGTCTGCCAACTAATCCGTTAAAGTTTTTTATCCAACAGTAATGTCCCTGATAAAATAATAAATTTATTGTCAGTTGTGAAGCATTTTCTGAGATATATCTCGGGTAAACATTTTCTTTCTCATCTAATCCAAAAACATTTACTGAGATATTGTTTTGTTTTTCAAACTTTGGTATATGATTTTCTGCCACTGGAAAAGTTATTCCTGAAAAATTTAGTTCGTCCTCGTGTGGAAAATACTTGTTAACGCGATCAGCATTTTGTTCTTTTGGAAACATCGCAGAAAGAATAGACCACTGAAAACATTTGTCATCATTGTTTCTCACATTAATACAGCATTTTTTGTTTTTAATTTTTTGAGGGAGATCGACGTAGCTAGCGCTATTAGCGCTGCTGCGGCGAAGTACGTTATATTTTGCTGTGTGAAATAAAACTTCTTTTATCATTTCAAATTTCCAACCTGATCCTGACAAAGTAAATTCTTCTAACTTTTTGTTTATTTCTTGGTGCATTTCATCGGCGACCACGGCAATGTTTGTTCCAGTTAATATTTTTCTCGATTTTGCTGTTAAATATGGTTCTGAAATTTCGTTGTCAAAACGTTTTGTTTCAACTTTGTAACTTTGATAAAATCAAATGATATTGGACTATAAGTTTGATACTTTTATGAGCCGTAAGTTCTCCTGATATGACAGGTTGTAAAAGATGAAATAAATTTGTAGAGCTAAAATTTGCTAAGACATTTTGGTCATCAAGTTTGTAACTATTATCATAACCTGAAAAGGCTGAAGCAATTTTTTCTGATTTGATAATGCTCTTTTTAGCAATATCTCGCAATTTTAACATTATATATATAGTAATATTTTATATTTAATTGAATTTTTTCTAATTAGAGATATGAAAAACCTTATAGTATAATGACATAAATTTTGAGATATCTGCCACTGACAGCGGAAGAGCAAGAAACTTATCATGTACATCCAAGGTATATGCTGCAAATGCGCTTGGTTCTGTTATCAACATAGCATCTAAAAACGCTATTGGCATACCAACGCCAGTTGGCATGTTAATTTCAGTAAAAGGTGATGATACAGAAAGAATTGAAATGTTTAGAAAAGATTTTATTTATACTTTGTTTTGCGGCGATATTCCCGAAGGTCAGCGAGTATACAGAGCAAATGGCACAGTTGCTGATGATAATATTGAAAATTTAGGATTAGAAAATGAATTTCAACCCCATCCAGTGTTTGATCTATATGAGGCAAATGATAAGGGAATTATTCGACATATAAAAACAAAAAAAGTTATTGGAAATTTAGATAAAAATGGATATTTACTTATAAGAGTTAGAGGTATAAAAACTAACCAAGTTAATTATAGGTCGCATAGGTTTGTTTACGAAACTTTTAACGGAATAATACCTAATAGTTTAGTTATCGACCATATAAATAAAAATAAAACAGATAATCGTCTAGAAAATTTAGATGTGGTTACGCCAAAAGAAAACACAAGACGTGGAGATACTTGTAATAAGCTTAAAAATCCAGCCAGACAAATAATTTCAATAAAACTGGAGAAGAAATGAAATTTAAATCAATAACAACTGCTGGAAAATATCATAAAATTAATAAACGTGTAGTAAAATTTGTAGCTGATAATATAACACAATCAGCAACGTCAACAATGACATTTGATAGATTTAGTTTTAACTACGATAACTAATAATATTTTCCAGATCATTCCGAGAAAGACAATTATGACTAAATTCCATGACATCGTCGCGATTAAATCGTAATGTCTTTATTTTATTTGTATCAAGTTTCATTTTGTCCGCTGCTGTTAATAAAAATTTGTCTGAATCACCTAATGTTATCATAACATCAACAAAATAAAAATTATGTTCCAATAAACAAGCTCGAATTGCCTCAGATAATTCTTTGCGATTTAATATATTAACTCGCTGATGATATTTTATTTCTTCGAACATCTTATTATTTATTAATTAGATAAAAGATTATTATAATAATGAGCTTGATTGAGAGACTGGCTGAGCTATATTCAGGAGATTTTGTTTCAGTTTTTAATGTTACCTCAGAAAATATTATTAGTGATAGATTTGCTGATTATACTGAAAAAGATATTTTGTATAACTATGACGATGAAGAAGATGACGATGTTGTTAGCAAAAAAAATTTAAGCAGACCAATAACTGGGTAATATGATGTTAAGTACCATATTGCTAAAAAATAATTAAATTTAATTTTACTATCGCAGAGCATCAAATATTTTGACAACTTATAAAGCCTTTTTTAAACGTAAAAATGCATGGACAACAAAGAAATATAAAATATGATTTTATTTGTGTTAAAATATTTAATTTAATGCCAGTTGATGATGCGAGAAAATCACATTTAATTTCTTTATGCAAAACAGTAAAATGTAAGTCAGTACTAATAAAACATGAGGAAATTTATAATAATATTATTCAGTCGATGAAATCGCAGTCGATGAAATCGCAGTCGATGATATCGACCGAGTTTGTACCCAACTATTAAATTTATCGCTATATCCACGCCATTTGACTAAACTTTTGTTGCCGAGCTTTTGAATAACTTTTTCAATAACAAATACATCTTGTTCTGTTTTCTGAAGTTCTTGCTCGTAACAACTGCCAATTATAGGCTCACCTAATAAATCTTTCAGCGAGTATGTAACTGGTATTGTTAGAAGTACTTTATCAACAACAAATGCTTCATCGCTCCAGTTATGAGTATATCCTTTTTCAAATGTCTTTTTTTGTCTGCGAAATTCTGACTTTATCGCCAACTTTAAATTTGTGTCGTCGGTACATGTTTTCGTCTGCTGGTATTGGATTTGAAATCGCGTCATTTGGCGACATTTTTCTTTTGCCTAGCGAAAGGGATCTGTGTTTTGTGTTAATATACTCGGTAACAATTTTCTGTAAATGATCAATATATTTATTCGTGATTTTAGCTGTCAAATACTTATGGATTTTTTCGTTTAGTGTGCGACTAAATCGCTCGACGATGACGCTTTTTCCCTCGTTTCCTGTAACATATTTTTTAATGTTATTTTGTTCCAAAAACTGCTCGAACGTTTTATTAAAAAACTCCGCTCCATCATCAGTCCAGATTCTGTTTGGTTTTCTTTCTGTGTTAACAATAATTTGTTTTAGCGCATCAGTCATCGATTTCCCTGTTTTATCCGAAACTGGTATACTAAACGCGTATTTGCTAGAAACATCTACAACATTAAAAAGATATCTTTTTGGAGCGCCATCAGCGTCAACGTTAAACTGAGCTAGATTTGACATATCAACTAAATCCAGATGTCACCAACGGCATTTGCGACAACTTTACGTCGCGGAAACGTTTTTTTTTAGGTCTGTGTAGTTGAGACGCTAGCGTCTCCAAGGCAAGATCATCATATAATTCTTTTCCGAGTCCTAATTTATATTTTGCTCCAATAAAACCCTGGACCAGCCTTCGGTCAATACGTTCTCGTGTATTTGCAGGTTTCATTTCATGAAGTTCGTCTAACATTACTTTATCGCAGCTGTGTTTATTTTGATCGCTGTCTGGAAGTTCAATATCTCTATAGCAGATATCATGACGCATTGCTATTGCGTCAGCTTGATTGTAAGGCTCTTGTCCTGGCAGCGGATTATCGTTTTCGTCAAGTTGTTCATCAAGAGGATTCCATGGACCTGTATATTTATGGCCTGGCAATGTCCAACCGCCTTTTGGTCTCGGCAGTTTGCCAATTAATTTGTGTATATCTATACCTGTTCCAATTATTTCTCTGTTTTTGCATTTCTTGCAATATGTAACATTTTTATTTTGCTCGAGACATAAATCTCTATCGCAATCGCAGCCGCATGTCATTACTTATTTAGTCGTCTACTAAAATAATCTCCCTTACAACGTCAGGAGGGTAACCCGCTCCGCTTGTTTTTGGCAAAAACATACTTCATCCTTTTTTTTTCTTCCGCAGATTGCACAAATACTTTTCAGCATTATTCTATTATTTTTTGTTTTTTTTTCTGTTTTTTCGTCTTTATTTTCTGTTTTAGTTTTACATTTAAGACAATATGTTGACATTGTTATATCAAGGAGTTTAGATAAAATTAATTGCAATCTTTAGGTAGCTTTACAAAAATTAAATGCAATCTCATCATTAGCGTGAGAAGGTCTTTTATCAAATTGCAAAATAAACTTTAAAAAATCTGGATTTTTTGTCATCTGTTTGATGAACATTAGGCAATATTATCCACAAGCGGAAGTTCCAACTGGTCGAATTTGATTAGACGAATAATTTATTTTCGCAAGAGACTTCGTCTCCTGCATTCTGCTCATACATGTTTTTACTGCGTCGCTCGGTGGAATTCCGAACGAATCAAAATAATTGTTATCATAGACAGCTACCCAATGTGTGCCAGATCCGTCATTGAAATCCTGTATATTTATAACACACGATGGTGTCGCTTGAACTGGAATCGCCATAAGTTCATCTTTGGAGTAAACTCCACTGAAATGTTTTACATTTTTTAGTTTGTCAAGCATATCAAAATTACTTAACGCGACCTTGTTCCTGGCAACATTAATCCTCGTCCTCGTCCTAACAGACCTGGCAATAGACTTCCTGCCAATCCCGCTAGTAACGGGGCTATTGGAAGAAATCCACCTTTTCGCCGTCGTGTCTTTTTTTTCGTCGTCTTTCTTTTCGTTGCTGTTTTTCGTTTTGGTATTATATTTATCAGTCAGATAAAATTGTTGCCATCGATTAGTTATACAAAACAATAAACTAAAAATTTGTTGCCATCGATTATTCATACGAAACATTAGACCAAAAAATTGTTGCCATCAATTACTCATACGAAAATTTTCTTTCTACCACTGCCGCGGACAATACCACTACCTTTAACTGCCTTTTCCGTTGCGCCAGATACTGCCCCAGACGCTGCTGCTAATCCTAATGTACCTAACACCGGCAAGATTTTAGGTAGTAATGTACTGGCTATCACAGATAATGCCGGACCGAAGAAACCGCCATGTTCTGCCATTGCAGTTATTTGTGCAGCGCTTAAATTTAAAACATAAGGTTTTTTGCGATCGTATTTATTTACTTGTTTTTTGGTTAACAACAATTTTGTTAAAGCACCTGCTTGGGCGTAAGAGACGGAGTCTCTTGGGTTGACCTTTAATGATACTTGCCTCTGTTTTGCAACAGCAGCTGCTAATTTTTTAACTTGACCATGAGTCAAATGTATTTCTTTTACAATATATTTTGTCATCTTATATAAAGATTAAAGATTAATCTTAAAGTTTTTCAAACTTGGACTGTCATTTTACA
This sequence comes from Megalonaias nervosa, assembly GCA_016617855.1. NCBI lineage: Eukaryota > Metazoa > Mollusca > Bivalvia > Unionida > Unionidae > Megalonaias > Megalonaias nervosa. The sequence goes on along the minus strand of JAECUM010058098.1, from coordinate 6,954 downwards.
TCCGACAGAGTCAATTGTAACAAATCTATCGCTTATTACTAACGCATACACGTTTAACTGCGCTGCTGGAGCTGCTCCTAGTGTCCAAGTAATTTCAATATCAGCTGTGCTGTCTACAGCTCGCTCGTTATGTTTACTAACATCAAAATAAAATATCGGATAAAGTGTACGAAATTCCTCTACTGATATCTGAGATCCATCTCTAACATCTTGATATTTTTGCACTGCATCGAGCAGGTACATGTACGGTCTAGTAATATTTTTATTAGCGTCATCTGCAAAATTACATTCTATCGCCCGTTCTGGATATTGTTTTGAATTTTTTAGCACTTTTAAATAAACACCAACCGTCATTTATAAGAGCTACTTCTACTCCAGCTGCAATTGCGGCAGGTGGAACAGCCACTGTCATAATCTGACCACGAACTTCCAACATTGCTTTATGAAGCAGTAGAAATACATCCTCGTCTCTAGTATTAAATGTTCTTTGGCCAGCCTTATTAGGTTCGTTGGAATTTTCATCAAGATATTCAACATACTCAAATTCTGTTACTGTATCGTCTGTGTCATAAATTTCTGCTAAATCGAGATAATTTTTTACAGAAATTTTTTTATTTATTAGGTTATACAAAATGTTGTCATCAATGATAGCGAAGCTATTGCGGCGCTGTTACTTTAGATATTAATTTTTGTACAATTTGTTCTCCTCGTGGCGATAAAAGTTTTTTTGTCGTTGTTATCATTGCGCGTTGAGTTTCTTTTGTTGGTGCTATTTCTGAAATAGCTTGTTTGATTGTTAGTATACCACGTTGCGGTAATCCGCATTGCGGTGCACCTTTTATTTTATCAGCTAATTTTTTGCCCCACAGCAGTTCCAGCAGCAGATGCAGCTCCAGTTGCAAAAGCTTTCGTTGCGTCAATTGCAATTGGTGCAACTTTATGAGCTACTCCTGCAATATTTTTCATAATTTTAGCAAACATATTTCCCAAAAATCCTCCTGCTATTTTTCTTCTATAAACATTTTGCTGTTTCATTATATCTGAGGTTGTATAATTTTGTTGTCAAATCTTTCAGAAAATATGTTTACTGTTCGCGCAAGTGCAGGTAATAAGTAACAACCTCATTATTAAAATCTAACTGTCTTCCTGATTGATCTGTCAACTGCATATTTACTTCTTTTATTTGATTTTCAACGTTTATCGGATAATAAATAATATGACGTAGACTAATTTGCATAAGAGATCCTGGTGGAACTTCTGGTGAAAAACTATATATTGTTTGACCTTTGCTGCCTTTAGCTGAATAAGATCCAGATGCGATGGAGCAATTTATCAGTATTGTGTTTACTTCAGTTATATTTACTGGTTTTTCACCTTCATACGTTTCGGGATTATCACGATTAAGAGCAGGATATACATAATTATAAAATCCTATCAGTGGTGCGATACTTGATTGCGATACAAGACTAACTGTTATATCTTTTAATTTCATTCTTGCGCGTAACGTATTATAATTTGGTGTAAGCTCAAAATTATCAGCTATACCTTTATTTTTTGTTATAAGTTCTTTAATTATTTTATTTAGATCAGTAATATTATAGGCTCCTTGTGGAATTTTAATTGTTTTCCACGCGACAAATGGTGAAGTACGTATATGAACACTAAATGCAAATTCATCGTTAATTCCAGTTTTTACATTAGCCATAGCATTCCAACAAGTGCAGGAAATTAACCCAATTTCATATTGTTTTTCACGATCTAGTTCTATTGGCGGAATATACTTCACTGAAAAATTTGCGCTATCTTTATCAGATTGGCTGGAGTCTAGTAATAGTGTTGCTGACATTTTATTTATTATATTTTTATAAAATTAAGTCGCCGCGATCTGATATCATATCACCGCGATTAAGTCGCCGTGTAAAGTTTCATATTCGTCAGATGTTAATAAATTTTCCGATCTCAAATTATCAAGTATGTCAATAATTTCATTGTCAATTTCAGCACCAACATTTCCAGCTTCTTTTGATGATATCAATAGCATTAATCTTCCAATCATTTCAGTAACTGATGAAAATATTCTAGCTCCAGTTCCAGTTGTTTCTAAACGTTTTTTTAATCCCTCACTATCATGATGTTTAAATAAACCTTCAAAAGTGTGTCCCTCTTTAGCATATTTTTTATCTCTAAATTGTTTTGCAGTAGTTTTAAAAACAGTAGCAATAGTATCATTTCTAGCTTTTTCAAAAAGTTCTTCAATATTTTCCATTAGGGCTGAATCAATTTCTTTATAAGCTCCTCTACCTTTTTCTATGATATTTTTTAATTTTTTAGTGAGATCATTGTAGTCTTCTTCTTCCCAAGTATGTATATCATCAACGTTAAAAATGTTAATTTTTACTATCAAATTAGAATATTCTTCTGATGTTATTTCTTCTTTTGTTTTAGCTTTATATTCATCACGATTTCTTTTATATTCACGTTCTAAATTTAGTAAATCTTCTTTAGTTATTATAGGAGCTGGTAGTGTATATGCTAATTCTCCTTGTCCTTCATCTAATAATTTTGCTTCGGCACTTAAACCACTATTATGATGACTACGGTATTGTTTATTCTTATATTGTTAATAGCCTCAATATAAAGATCAGCAATAATTCCATGTCGATATAATTTAATTTCATTATGGTAATTTTTATTTTCTAAAACTACCTTGTCTAAATGTTTCTTACTCTCTTCTTTTATTTCTTTTAATTTTGCACTTTTTTTGTCAGCTTTAAATTCATCTTTTCCAACATTATATATTCTCACACCACTAAATTCACTATATTTTTTATTAAAATCTCTATATTCGTTATCTCTCATTTTGCTATCTATATTTTCCAAACCATGGTCAAATCTTCTTTTTTCTTCTACATTTTCTCCCTCTCTTCTAAGTTCTTCTTCTTGTTCTAACCTTCTCTCAATTGGTTTAATTATTGTACGAGTTACTAATCCTTGCTCAAATGCTAGCGGATCATTTATTAGCCGATCTATTGCAGCTTGTCTTGTAACAGGATTAACTATATGCGTTACAAGTGCCTCAGCTAATCTTTTTTCTCCGCATCAGATCTAGCAATAATTCTTCCAGCAGCTGCTTCTTGTTGTTCTTTAACTAGTCCTAGTAAACCTTTTTCCTGTAGTCGCTTAAGTTCTCCTTCTGATAGTGGACCAGTTTCAGGTTGTTTTCCAAGTAAAGCCTCAGTAACTGGTTTGAGAGCGGCTGCTGTTGTTTCTGCTGCAACTACTTGGCCACGTCGTGCTTGCTGTACTAGCTGTTTAAATATTGCCTGAGATTGCGCAAGTTTTTTTAGATCTTCTACATGTTTTCTGTACTTTGCTTGTCTTTCCATTAATTATATACTATTTTGTATAAAACTTACTGTAAATATTTTTCAATACAACATCGAAACATTTTACTGGTATCATTTGTTAATTTATCAAACAAAAAAAGGTCGTATTTATTTGCTGTTGCTTGATGATATAACTCAATAAATTTATCTTTCGTTACATCACCACATTGCTCGTTCGCAATATTTCTAACGTCAACATTATCAAGTCCTGGAAATAATATAAAACAACCAGTATTTCGCCTAATAAATCTATCAACATTATAAAAACCCTGAGCGAGATAAATAGAATTACATTTTTTATTTCGCGATAGTGAAAAATACGATCTGATTTTATTCATTTCTCATTGTTTAGCGGAATATCATCAAAAACAACTATCTTGTGTTCGGACGAATCAAGTTGATTAACTGGAATAAGTTCTTCTGGTTGTTTGATAATAAAAAAATCTTCGCCAGCTTCAAGATCATCACGAAGTTTGTCATTATAATTGTTAAGTAACTCGTACTTATCCTGTTGCGGGTTAATCGTGTAAATATGAACGCGATCGTAGTTAAAATTATCTCCAAGAATCAAGTTCATAAGCAAGTTTGTTTTTCCCGATCCAGTTCTCCCAACAATAAGATAATGACAATCTGGAGGTTCATTGTTATGTTTATGTTTCACCAAACGTTCTGTATCAAAATTTAATATAGACGATTTTGCCATTACTATTATATAATTTTATGCTATATAATTTTTGTCAAACGATAAATAAATAATGAGTTTTTATTCAAAACTTGGAACATTAGTAGGAGAGTCAACAGCTGAAAGTACAAAAATAACAGACGGCAAGGTTGATTTATCAGGCTATCTAAAAAAATCCGGCGGCACAATGACTGTAAACTTGTTTATGTCAAATCAACGAGTATTAGAGTTAGAAACAGATTAACCACCAATAAATGTCGTTAATAGACAAGCCGTTTGTTATGCACAACTTAAATTAGTCGACAACAATAAACTAGATAAATCTGGTGGAACTTTAAGCGGTAACTTAGATATGTCAGGAAAAAAAAATTATAAATTTGGAGACCAGGTATCCGCCAGCAAACTTAAATCAAACTCAAGCGGTAAGTTATTTGCAGTTAAAGTATGTTGACGATAACAAACTTGATAAAATAGGTGGGACAGTTACAGGTAATATTATTATGTCGGGAAAAAAAATTACATACATTGGAGACCCAACTGCAGAATCAGACGCAGCAACAAAAAAAAAGTCGACGATCAAGGATCTAAGTATGTGTTAGTCAACGGTGGTATAATGCGCGCATTCCTCAACATGAACAATAATGGTATTAGTAATCTTAGAACACCAGAAACAGATTTTGACTCAGCAACAAAGAAATATGTAGAAAACAGCGACATTAAGATCGCTAGTAATCAAGTAACGGTAATAAAAACAGTTAATGATGAAATTAACGCATTTAAAACTGATTTTTCCAATCACGTACAAACGTTCCTGAATTTTCGTAGAAATATAAACAGATCTGTTAATGAATTTTTTGGAACTCCACCAACCGTTGATATTAAACTCTCTGACATTAACACAAAACTAAACGACATTATTAATGGAATACATGATATCATTGAAAAAACAAATCTAGTAACAGAGTTAATTACTAAAATGCCTCACAAGCAGATCTTCAATGTAGTATACACAGTATCATCAGGACTAGGAGTATGGACACTGCAAGATAACACTCTCAAACATACCGCAGAAGTCACTGGTATATATAGGCTGTCCATATTTAGCATGGCAAAATGCAGTATATTTACTACATTTCCATGGCGTTATTCAATCGATACTTTTTCTGGAGTTGTATCTGTTATAATAAATAAAAATGCTGAAGAAACATTTCTACTGGAAGCATCTGATAAAAATTTAACAAGAGCATTATACTGGTGGTGTTTGGAATTTGTATGTGAAACTCCTCAATTAGTTACCTAGATGACACTATTGTAAAGAAATATTATATAAAGAAAAAAATATAGTCGATTTTAATCATATTTCAGAAAACATTCCAAAACAAGATGTGGACGCCTTAATACAATATTATAAATATTATCATAAAAAAATTTGGTGTATAAATAAATGTTACAAATACTATACCAAAATACTTCGAGTAATATCATATTTACCTCTGATCATGACCAGCTCTGGTATAATTTCAAGTGGCGCATCATTAAACCCGTTTTTGGTAATAATGTCTGGTGTCGGTGTTTCTCTTGCAACAGCGTGTAAAAAAATTGAACCACGACTTGCGACTAAAAAAAAATGCTTGCAAAACAGCAAGTATCACCTATAAAAAATTACTTGATCAGATTTGATCTTACTTGCGGGATATAAAATATGATATGGACGATTTAATACGAGAGTTTCGTATCAATGACAGTATGTTAACGGATATTTTGCCAATGAGAGTTAGCAGATATGAAAAAGATTATAATAAAATATGGGTTACAACAGTAGATGTTTAATTTTGTATAGCTTTAGAAATATCGTTATCAAATAAAATATCAACCATATTATCAATAAATGTCATCACATCATCTGCCCAACCCGCTATTCTCACATCATTTTCAGCCGCGAATAACCAAACTGATCCATATTTTGGCGATATATGATATCCAACTTTTTAATACAATCGCTTATTATTTTATTTTCTATACCAGTATAACCTGAGGCTGCTCTAATCGAATTAAATCTCTTACAAAATCTGTTTGTCAGATCAAATCCAACATGTCGGATTGGATGACAGAAGGACATTATATATAATATTTCATTTGTTTAATATGAAATTTTGTCTAAACTGTAAAAATAATTTCTAGAGTGTAATAGTAGCATAAGTAATTGAGTGTTTCTATCTCAGAGACCCCCTACCCCGACAAAACAATTTTTTTTTCATAAATATGAAAGTCATCATTTTAAGCTAAAAAAGGTTGCTGACAAAAATGCTAACGTATAACGTTTTTGGGGGGTAGCGGTTCTCTGAAATAGAAACCTCAAATTACTTATACTACTTACGCTAGAGTGATGACGTTTAATTTTGTATTATTTTAAATTTGACTTACATTGAACAGTACTGTAAAACGATCTGGACCATGATTAACCAGATTAGTTGCAGATATTATCTACTACTACTTCCCCTGAATTTGTACTTATTGCAATATTCATGTCTCTGAAAATGAAACTTATTTGCTATAACGAAGCCAACATAGAACAGGAAAACTTCAATAAGAACCAAACAGTAATAGTATATCATGCTGTTATATTTACAATATTACTTTGAATATCTCTTGTATCTGTTTATGCTAAAAAATTAAATAAAATGAAAATGAGCAACGACTGGGAGGGAATAAACTGGAATCTGGCATCTGAACAAGGTCTTTCTAATAGAACAATACAAAATGCACAAAGACACATACATTATTCGAAGAACTAAATATTCGCATAGTGTAACATAGAAAACAATAATGAGCAGGAATGATCACAATATCAAGAACGCATGAACCTCATATTTCTAATATCGAATT
>JAECUM010058097.1:0-23608 GCA_016617855.1 Megalonaias nervosa | reverse complement strand
ATATGCAAGGCTGCATATCTTGAACTGAGACGCATCAGCTCCATTCGCAAGTATCTTTCAGTTGATGCCACTAAAACACTTGTGTGTTCCTTAGTAATTTCAAGACTGGACTACTGTAACTCAATTCTGTCTGGTTCGTCTCAATATCTACTTCAGAAACTTCAAAAAGTTCAAAATACAGCTGCTCAGATCATCCTTAGAGTACCACGATCAGAGCACGCCTCTCCCCTGCTCTGTACCCTACACTGGCTATCCATACGATCCAGAATTAAACACAAAATTTGTTCTCTGTGCTACGTTTCACTGACGGGCTCCAGTCCAGCATACCTATCTGACCTCACCCATGTGTACACACCTGCAAGATACTTACGCTCCTCTTCTGACACTCGTATTCTCATTATTCCCACGATGAAAATGAAATCATATGGACAACGCTCTTTTGCATACCAGGGCACAGCAACGTGGAACGAATTGACCACTGCACTTAGACACAAAGACACAGTGATCTCATTCAAGAGCGCTCTTCAAACTCACCTATTTCAACTGCAAGAACATACTTAAAGACCTAATAATATATCCTTACCTTAAATATTTACAGCATGTTTTCTGTTTCTACTTTCGTTTTTAGTTTTGTAATCATATCATTATATATGTTTTTTAAGTGTTGTCAAATGTTGTAAAGCGCTTAGAGCTTCTAAAGATTAGGCGGTATACAAAGTCCTCATTATTATTATTATTATTATTATTATTAAATGCAACTTCAGACAAATAGATAGAAGAGAAACAAATGCAAATTCAGAGAGAGGAAAACGAAATGCAGATGCAGCGAGAGGGGAGATAGAGGAGGGACGGAGTGAGAGATACAAATACAGATAGAGGGACGAAAGGGAAATGTAATATAGATTCAAAGATTTAGAAATAGCAGGAGGAGTACTCCCCCCCCCCCGGCGCGATATACACAGTTCAGGTTTTGATGTTATAAATTGTGAAAGGTTTATTATGTAGTAAAATCTAATTTTCACTCTACCCAGTCAAGAATGAAGTTAGGGTATGACAGATATAAATAGGAAAGTATTCAGCCTGGTGATAAAGTTTTAACTTTCCTGCCCATGCCTCAAAATTCTCATTGGGCTAAATTCAATGGTCCTTATCCAACTGAAAAGAAAGTAAATGACTTAAATGAAATCGTTACCCTCCTGGAAGGAGGAAACAGAAAACAAAGTTGTCATATGAATATCTTAAAGGAGCAGTTTGATAGTGATCTCAATGTTAATTAGTAACTTAGTTTTTGTACTTATCCAACACAATGATGATGTAAGCGATGGGATGCGATCTAACTGTAGTGAGTCTGGTTTAAAAGTCTTCTGAATTCAGAAATATTGAACAATATGGATCAGAAATGTTCATATTTACTATAAAAGGAAAGAAGTAAATTAAAACAGCTATGATATGAATATGGGCACTAGTTTCCTGATGTTAGAACCCCAACAAATAAAATCTATTATGATACTGAGATTATCGACTATACTCCTGAAAAGCAGCATCATTAGATATATTTTTACCTATCACACGCTGAGAAGATTTAAACGATTTAATGCAGTCTGACCGTAATGACTCTGGTTTGACCAGTCCTCGGAATTCAGAAACCAAAAGTGTTCATATCTACAACAACAGCAAAGGAATGAAATAAAACAGCTATTATATGAATATAAACATTTGTTTCCTGATGTTCGAATAGAACAAATAAAACATATTGTGACTTTGATATTATAGATTATACACAGCATCATTAGAGGATCAGTCCTCTCAAACAGGTATATTTGAAGAAAAAAATTCAACATTTACTATAAAGTGATAGTATAGAACCAATTAACAGTAACTGAAGATCACCAAATTTTCGTGTGCTTCAACTTGATAATACATTCCGAATGTGTACTTACTATGGAAAAGTCAACAGTGTCACCAAAACGGATTTAGTTCAAATGCAAAGAATTGATGTCCATAATTATAAGTCGTTCGTTAGATATGGTCAACAGAATGTTTGCATAGCATTTCCGTTCATGACCAGTCTTATTTACAATTAGTCTACGTTTCTCCGTTGATTTGATTTACGTTCTTATTTCAAATTAGCTTAAGCAAACAATTGTATAAAAATGAAGTTGATGAACAAATAATTTATTCCAATTGTATATCCTTCTGTAGGAATCCATTTGCAAACAGAATTTGGTCTTGTTGTCAGATATAATACGAGAGGAATTATTTAGTTTAAATTTTCATTGGAATTACCAATGTGCTAATTAAACGTTTGTATTAATACACTACCTTTGATTATTGTAACGTTCTAGACTACATCATTGGGTTATATCAGGAAATTCAATACTATTGGAATTCATTAGGAACGTTCTATATTTTTGGACTTGTGATATGAGATTTAGGATTCTTTGTGATGTCATTATGAATGATGTAAATATCTCTTGAATTATCACTTTATATTTTAGAGAAATAAATTACTTGTTTATTTTAATGTAATTATTGGTTTCACTCTCTTTCCGATCCATATCAGTAGAACTAGAGTCGTAACACGATGTTCATGTGATGTCAAGTAAATAACGTGGTCTGTTAAAGATTCCAATAGTGAAAATAATTTTAAATGTCATCGGCTGTCACGTAAGCAGCAATGTTGAATAGGGTGAACAAAACTCCAAGAATTATTCATAATTCACCAAGATCAAATTTTCACGTACGATTTGTACTTGTTGGATATTTTTCCCCTATCATCGATGAACCGAATCTTTTGACTTTGATAAACTAAGTGTGTTTTCTGAGCCATCCTGGGATCTCGAGTGAGTTAACAAATGCTCCCCTTTCCTTGTTCTGTTCTATGTCACTTGTCTCATAGTCATTTTAGTTTAAATTTTTATAAGGTCTAGTTGTTCCAAAGAGATTTTCTTCTTTGAAATGAACCAGTTATATATTGATTAAAAACATATGTCTGTATGTGATAACACTGAAGTGCTTCGTAACATTAAAAAGGTTTGTAGAGAATCGATATAAATTGATTAAATTATGCTTAGTATGTGTTTACGGCATGTCAGCATTTTGTGATATGATGCTGACTGAATGAAAATACCGTTTCATGATACGCACTGACACAAAACTTCATTGTTGTATTTTCATGAGTTAATGTTTGTATGAAGAACATTTTAAATAATATAAAATATATTCATTGCAAAATCTGCCAATGCAGTCAAAGCAGAAAGCAAACAACAGTGGATTATGCAGATATTTACAAGGCATACAATATCAAGCTGGTGTCATTTGGTACCTTTCACTTCATACTTCTAGTGCTACCATCTTGACAACATGGTCTCAAAACGCAGAGGGAGCAATAATAACAAACCATTTATAAATCAGTGTATGAACGTTAGCACTCATCTTCACGGTATGTTTTAAAATTAAACTGTTATTTTGTGTAATAAAGCCACGGCATTTCTCAAGACATCCTCCACAATATAACGAGGAGGGATTGACTCCGTTCTGCCCTTGTTGTCGGTTGAAATATCTTAGAGCCGACCAGAGTGTCCGGTAACTTGGACCAATTTTACTTTTTGCCTTGTTACGTATCAATGCAGAACGTATCAGAATGACAGGAATACGGGCGATTTGATCTAATGGAAATGCATGATTGCGTAAGCCCACTTAATAAGCATTATGCAGATACATTATCTTGTTTGTTATTGATCGCAAAAGTCATCGGTTTGGGCAAACCGCAGCTAGTACTTTTCAAAGTTTCGAATACTACTGCAACTGAAGATAGAATAGACCATTCTGCTTGCCGTCAGTAAGGATCGATCATCCCCTTGAACCAATCTTTGCAATAATTGAACTTATAATCATTGATTTCTGGTTCAATACAGCTATTTTAACTGACAGTAAAGAAACAATGTTTTGGGTTATCAAAGAATAAGGACGCTTTCAGTTTACCGGCATCAATTCGCATAATAAAGGCAAGATATGTTCCCTTGTTAACATTAGCTATACCCGATTGCTGATCTTGATAATGATCGACTTCAGATGTTATATTGTCTTATTGTAGGAATGCATTGAGAAAGATAATCTTTGAGTGTTCTTCCTATCATTTCCCTTGTTTTGAGCTGCTGCAATGCGAAACGAAAAGCGTTCTTTTCATAACAGGAGTAAGTCATGCGTAAATTTTCAAACAGATTGTAACATTTCTAAACCTAGCCAACGACTGCCAATCGCTGCCAGTATTGCGATAGCGTGCTTACGTTCTGATTAAATCGACATTCTCTATAATTGGAGGGTTTCGTTTTAGCTACCATCGTGATATTTTATACTGAAAACAGACCTTTCACACATTAACTATTAAGATGCATGATGCCTGCTTACGTACTTCTTACCTTCCTATGAAAGCGAACGGCCAACATAGAAATAAGAAATATGCAATGTACATGTGGATACTCACGCAAATAAAGGCTCTTGTATATATCTGAGTGACTGACTGACTGACGTAATCAATGATCTATAAATTGAACTTGTTTCAAGACAGGAAATCTTGAATATATGGAGATTTTATTATTAAATATCACTTAGTTCTATGTAATAGTGTGATGTTGATATGCGATCTGTGTCTACTTACAGAAATCACTGCTGAAAACACTTTTCAAGAATCAACAGCAAATCAAGGCCAAGAGACTACAAGCATGCTGACGGGTAAATCTTCTAAATTTTGTACACTACCTGCAATGTCTTTCTCTCTCGGTCTATATGTGTCTGTCTCTGTTTCGTTCTTTCTTTCTTTGTTTCTTTTCTTTCTTTGTTTCTCTCTCTCTCTCTCTCTCTCTCTCTCTCTCTCTCTCTCTCTCTCTCTCTCTCTCTCTCTCTCTCTCTAGTGTGAGAATGTCTGTTTTGCCCCTTTTGCCTTTTGGGGTCCTGTTATACGTCAGGGCCTCTATACCTTGTGTTGAATTTGGCAAGCAAGCTAAATACGATGTGCACCCCTTGGATTAATAATCCACGAAAGTGAAGATTGTTTTACTCGAATTTTCTTGTCTGCAATACGCGGTTCTGTATCTATGCTCGGAGTTGACGGTGATATTCCATTTCCGCCAATACAGTCTCGAATTCAGCCGCACTAATTATTGTATACTCGATAATTACCGAATACAGTTTACTAACCGTGTTGAGACTGATTTGTGCCTCTGCAAGCAGTCCGCAATAGACACGTATTCGTGAATGTAATTAGATCAAAATTAATTTGATAGCACCACCATTGACTCCGGTTACTATCGATACAGACACGACAGATCCGACAATGATACCTACGATTGTTGTTGTGGTTGCGACTGCAGCCACGCCAAGACCAACAATTGCTGCCGCAGCAAGGTCACAGATGGCATCTACAACTAAACACGTACATTTGTATTTCACGATCGACGCGGTTCTCTTGTTGATTTCAGCTCGCAGCATTTGCTCAGCTTCCATTATTTTTTCACGTCGGTAACATTGAGGACCCATCATAATTCTAATATTAGTAATACAATCGCGTAGTACAATTGCACGACTAGCAGACCCTCTCAAGACTCATGACGTCCAGGAACAAGACGAACACAACTTCTAGCAGATTACCCTTTTTCCACTGGTACGTCTGTCATACAGGTACAGAAGATATCTTATTTAATAATGTTTAAATTTCCGGCGATTGCGAGTTCTGGGTGTCTAGCACCGTCTCCATTTACAAACACACCGACTATGCTTGTACCTTTTGCGTCTAACGTTCATCTTTGCACATTAGTTGTTACCCAAACAAGTGCGCACTTCTTAAATAACAGTCGAGATCTTTTTTTTGTCTCAGTTGAGTCAAATGTTTGGTGTAAAATATTCATTGGTGAACATAACCGGGGAGGATACAGCGGTGAGTTCCGTTTTGCCATTGTAGAAACAATCCCAGGGTGTTTTTGATCATGGTGGTGCAGTCAACGGTTAGGAGTTTTCACGTGAGACCATGCTGACCTAGAGTTGGCATTGGTGCATCAAGGTGTTTCCAATGCTCACTTTCTATTTGATGCTTAACAAGATTATATTTCATTTTACACGCGGGTTTGGTAACACCTCTCTGACGCAGATATTCATCAACAAGCGGCCCAAATTATCATCATTTTTAGCATCCGCTGTCAGATGGTCTAAAAATGTAGCCTGCCGGATAGATGTGAAACTGTTTCAAACTGTATTTCATCTATAGCTAACAACGATATTGCCGTCGCATTTACAAAAGAATTTTGAAGACCTGTGTCGGGTTCGTTCACCAGGTTTATTGTTGATTAATGATGTTACTTGGCTCCATCTACAATAATAGGCACAAATAATAAATAAGATGATTTGCTTTGGTTTATCAAACAGTTTCGATCAGTTCCTATTTTAACTTCAGTTATTTCCACTTCATTCCTCGTCAAAGTTTTAGGTATGCTATAAGTAGACTTACTATGCGTGGTGGTGGGGGCACATCTGCAATTTGATTGATTTAGTATGGTCTTGTTGCACTATTGGTTGTATCATCATAGCGTTTGATATATGCAACCGACATGCCCGAGTCTCTGATTCCACCGTTTTCAGTGACCTGAACCAGGCTCTTTGCGACAGTGCCTCGTACTTTGACCATAATATATTGAATGTCAAAAGTAGACGTTTTAAGTTTACCAGTTTGATCTTCAAAAATCACGAGCTCACCTGGATCAACGCTAACAACAACACGACTAGTAAACTCAGTCAAATCCACTTTGGTGGCAAACCTGCTCAGATCCACATCAGCACCGTGTCGTCGAGCTGAGTAACGTCCGTAAATATTAATAAACGTACTTTTATGTGAAATCATTAAGTACTTGCATGGATGATGAACGCTAAAGTGCACGCACCGTTTCAACAACAAGATGACCACATATTGGTCCATCCAACCGAGTTTGTATAAGTATAGTTGAATAAAACAATGGTTGTTTAAGGTACCTGGTTAAATAATTAACAACTTAAGCTGGTGATACCAATCCGTACGTGTCAAGTTCATTTCGCATAAAGATACCTAAACATGCAAGTCATATTCTCGCCAGTAAATCCCTGATGCACTTCAGACAGCCCTTAAAGCCGCAATTTTTGCAACCGCTGGGGCCACTGTTGCTAAAAACTCTGGAATTGCTGGACGGATTGGAAATATTCCACTAGTCATTTGCATCTGAGTCATCTCTGACTTCGATAATTACAGTGTCACGTATTGTTTTGTTTGGCTGCATTACGCTGAGCGAAGTGTGTTTGACTTAACCACACGGGAACATTTCCAGTCACCTTTGTCGATGAAAGCTTCAGTTTAACTACACAATTGTTTTAATTGATTTTTTTAATTTTCCAGCTGATTTTCATTTAGGCTGACCTTCAGTTTGTGATAGGGTATTATTATTTAACAATGTAACACGTTAAATTATGTGTTTGAGAAATTCTATGAGTTTTCCATAATTCCATTGAGGACCCTTATTCAACCACCAGCACACTCTAACAACAGAGTATTGTCAGAAAGTATCATAGCATAACATCGATAAGAACCACCAGCGTTACCAACACGTGCATGAAAAGACGTGTCGACAACGGATTGCCTGAATAAATCCAGTAGCTCCAATGAAAATTAATAAATCGGGTACAGCGTCACGAAATCATGTTGGGATATCTGCAAACAAGTGTCATTGTTTTGATGCCGGTCCATATACGACAACAGACTGTGATATGCACGTGTAGCATGATTGGTTTTAAAGTTAAACCGAATTCTTCAGACGGTTCTTGATGGCCGTTTAACCGCAAAGAAGCCTGAGTCACTTCTAAGTTTTCAAATATTATTTTACTTTCTCTTTGGGAATTGTCTCTATTTTTAAGTTGAAACGCCACAAACACATATGCTGGTACAGTAAGGCCATGTTGGGTACTTATTTGCAATGTCCCACAATAGCATCTGGTGGATGCACGTCTGTGGTATGTGCGAGAAAGACAGCGTTGAAGTGGTTCCAGAGTGCATAAACATATGTGATTCTTTAGTCAGTGAAGGTGTTAGCTGAGGCATCCACAATGTTCATGTTTCTAATACAACTCTACCATTAGCGTCACCTGCACCACGCCAAATTGCATCGTTGAAGTTGGACTTACGGGTTAATTTATGTATTTAGCTACAAAAATAATCTTGCAAACATTTCTACAAAGATTAAATATGTGACTGAAGGGAACTGCTTAAGAAAATCGTAATAAATCTCTCGAAATTGTCTTTGACGCTGAGCAAATCCACCATTAAAAGTGACAATAAAGTCTACAGCCTGTACATCAGTTTCAGTGATGCCTGCATGATTAAGTGGTCGCCTAAAAGAATACGGTTGAGAATCGGCATTATCAGACGTATCCTTGATATACATCATAGCTGGACCAGCTGTTCATGTGTAATCATCGCTGTATCGGGCAAGTCCAATAATAGTCCCGGATACATCAAGGTTGCCAAGGACTGATTCAATTTCCTTTCCATCAATATACAGCGTTCACTGTTGAACAATGCCATAATAACGTTGTTAGCAAATCCAACTGTGGTTTTAGCAGGATAATCGGGGACCGCCAGCATCCTTCTGTACCAGTTTTCCTCAATTTTCAAGAATGCCACACATGGAAGGAAAACATAGACGTGTCTTGCACTTGTTATTCCATTTTTAATTGATTGGGGCCTCTGGCCTGGCATGCGTAGCAGTGAAAATGACTCTTACTTCGATCCACTAACACAGGTGTTCCCTTGTCAAATGTTGGATCCGATATGTTTTTGAAATGAGTCATGGTGAAACTATACATTATTAGCTTCGTTTTATACCTTTTGTGAGACAAATGTAATCCACTCCCCGTTGCTAGATTTGCAATCACCGAATCAGATCACCATTGTAGAGCGCCTGCATTAATAATTTTTCCAACCGTTTTTGGTTGTCGAGTAAATAATCGTTGTAGTTAACAGCAGCATGTTTAATGCATTACAACTTGTTTTGCGATTGGTGTAGCGCGATGTGAACTCCTTTGGTGCACCTGTGAACAATCTACGAACAACGTCACTAAGGCCAGTTCCATAATATGTTGCGTAAACGGGTTTACTTGCGTTAACAACGCGCAGGGGTTTCACACGACAACGTACTACTGTCATTATTTTTAAATGCCAGGATGATTTCTAATGTACAGTTGTATCGTTAATGTTTCACTGTGCAGATCTTCAACTTGCTCGTCTTGATCCACAAGCATAAAAATTGTTTATCGTCTGAAATATTGTCAGACCAGCCTAAAGCTTATCTTACTGACGATCCGTACAATGTCAAACGCATTCATTTGAGATACTATTGCAATGACAGAACTGAGTGTAGGGTCATTGGCACGTAAAAAGTTTTAGATTCATTGCCGGTTATTAATGTGATTCTTCGTCGAATTTCTTCATTTATCGATCAACATCGTATGCGCTGACAGGAAGTTCAATAGTATTACAGGTGATGCCAGTGTCTAAAAGTCAAATGAGTTGTTGCATTTCTATCCGTACAATGACTGGTGAACAACCGCTGACAAATCGATGCAGCTTCATTAATGACTTCTGGTGCGTTGTTGCCTGTGCGGACTGATGCCACGATTGTTTCAAGTCCATTAGCATGGATTTTAGAGTCATACATCCACTATCAAGGTCTTCTTGTTTTGGGTGTTGCTCTGGCGTGGGTGCAGCAGGTCGTTTTGGTTGTGTTTGTTACATTTATTTATTTGGTGTGTGCTGCAGTTTTCTTAATTCTTCTGGTGGTTTTGTAGCTGGTTGGACACGTTTTGGCTGGCAGGTGCAGATGTTTGTGGTACACGTGCTTTCTTTTTTATGTTGCCGTTGTTGTTTTTCCAGATATGCACGTTTTTGCTAGTGTTCCCGATATACAAATTTTGCTTGTTCCTGATATGCAGGATGTTACTCTGGTATACGTTGCAGATTTTCCTCTGTAGCATATTCAAGGTCGGGATCGGAGTCTCTAGGAAGTTGTTGTAGTTGTAGTTGCATCATTGGTTGAGGTACATACCTTTCTATACATTGGACCCGTAGAGTTTCACCTTTTTCAATGTCTTCGAAAATAAACGCATTAAGCGTTTCTACAAAATTAGCCCCTGATCAAGTAAACTCCCTGAATACCATTTTCATGTGTCTTTGATGCCGCCTATATCACTGTTGCTCTTGTGACCTTTTTAATATCCTCGGCACATTCTGCAATTTCCTTTGTGGGTTTAATCTGTCGAGTAAATGTTTGTTCAAAACCCGCTGTGCGATCTCGCGCGGTTTGTCAAGACCGCAAGATATCTTTGACCGTTTTGCGGCCTTCTATAACATTACAAATCAGTTCCTAGTGTTCATGAGCAGCTTTACGGCGTCGCTTTCATAGTCTTCTAATACATCAATGGCAGACATTTTATATTATTGATATCATTGTTAAATTCACGCGTTAAGACACGTTTTTGTAGACGCATGCGTCTAAACACGCACGATATTTACTGCAAGTTTCGGTCAAATCGATGGTGACAAAATTATACGAATCCTTTGTGATCCGCGCAAACATGTCAAGAAATTCATCCCATGTGTGGCCCACGGCACACCAAGTTTAACGAATATTTCCAAGGCCAGGTATGTCAGTATTAGGAAATATCATCAACATGTTAGAGTTGTCACGAATCACATTAGGCACGTGTGCTCTTCTTTGAGTCAATACAATTAGATCGGTGCTTTTGTGCCGATCTCTTGAAATATTTTCATGGGATTGACTTGGTGATCAAGCATCACATCGTCGTACTAAAAGAATGTTTTCGTTTGCATCCGAATCATCAATGGTAGGTGCTTCATTGATGAGAGAAAAGAAATCAGCAGTGGCATTGCCACTCCTTTCACTCTACGCTTTTTGAAAATCTTTTGACACAAAACAACACGGTTGATCATTAGTCGATGGTGCAGTCAGGTACAACAGATCCCACTTCATCCATCGTAATATCATATTCAACAACAGTTGTGTTTCTCTGATCCAGCAGGGTCAATGTTTAGTGCACGAACTGAGTTTGAAATATATCACCATGCTTGTATGGTTTAGGTGTTGCTTGTGCAAAGAAGTCAGTGAGAGATTTTTCTCAAAGTCTATGTTTTTACTGAAAGCATCTGTAAATTTCCTTTTTCTGGATGCTTTTGAATAATTGTATCTGTTACAATACAATCTTATTGTTATATTCTTTACGATGTTGCACAAGAAACGTACTGCAAATCCAGTGCTAGTTCAAACACATAATAGTCGAACTGCGATCCCTCGAACTTGTATTCGATTTTGAGCAAAGAAGTTCACGTTCATAGGAGCTTCTAGTTCCATCGGCCGCAAACGCGCAGGGTTTAATAAAAGGTGTCGTTGATATCGATACTGCATTAACAAAGTTACAGCGAACGCGATGACGTAAATATCCTGATGAAAAACACATCTCTGGATTCAATTACTGTGGGATTTGTACACGGTTGTATATACCGCTCGATTCTAACAAACAACTAAATCCTGGTGAAGCACCAGTAAATCGTGTCGATGCCTCTTGTTGCCGACATGTCTTTGCTTATAATGCATCAAACGATATCCGTACACGTCAAAGCGTCGAATAGCATCTTATCCATTGCGAAACCAGGAGCTGGAGAACAAACCACAAGATGGATCATCAAAGGAAGTATGAAAGCCAATATTGCACTTACAGGCTCATTAAAAGTAAATTATATTTAATACAAACAAACAATGGACACAAACAGTCAGACATTATAAAAAATAATTTACAGCCCACGTGGGTATTGGATAGGCGAGGCCGCCGTGGACAAGGTTAGCATAAGCGGCAAAGCGCACTCATGGGATTGCTCGAGAATGGTTGGTAAACAAGCGTTGTTGCAAATTACCAAGAAAGATTTCAAGTGGATGGTTTGATGTGCAAACACCAAATGAGATTCATCGGGCTGATTTGGTGTTTCTTCCACATGATCCTGTACGTGATTGACAAGGTCGTGAACGACAAAATCATTTCTGCATCTACGAGTATGCATTAACCATCGTCGATGTTGCCAGCTGATACAAAGAAGCGGAGCAGCTGACGTCAAAAAATTCTGCAAGTGAGGTAGATGTACTCGCACGCATTTATGCACGCGGACCTCTAACATGGCCACGGTTGTTACACGTCAATCCTAGCAAATAATTTCTCGACTGTTCCTTCACTATAGTCAAAACACCGTGTGCGAGTTCGTGTTTGACATGTTAATATACATCGTGACCAAGCTACTTTGGAACAATTTAATCGCACACTTGCAGAACGGTTATTCGGTCATCAGTACGCGCAGGAATTATTAATGAGGCCTCAGCGGTCTCACTAAAGGGAAGCACGTCTTAGCATCTTTGAATAATAAATTACACGCACGATTAGATTAAAACCAGCTAATGGGATTCGACAAATGACTGTCACATTTACTCAAAAATGACACTTGGAAACAAGTTTGTTCAGTATCTGTTTGAACCTGGAGAGTTAGAAGGTGGACAACGTCTTGCTAATGACGCGGTATCGTCCGTTGATGTGTTTACGATTTTGGAAAGGATTGATACTTCAAGACAAACATCACGATATCATTTGAGGCCGTCATCGGGTGGACCAAAGTCCCACTCCCACCCCCTCAGTCGAGCGTTTATGAGAGATGAATTACAAATTGTTCTAGCAAATACAGAGCTTTCACCAAGATCTGTTTTAATGAGCTAGTTGATATCCTTGGACATCAGTCACATTATGTGTTCCAGCCATAACCTGATTTACAACAGTATGGTGGCCAAACGCGTAGGTGGTGATTCCATCGTGAAGTATCCACTGCTTGGTATCAAGTGGAAACATAATCAATTTAGAATATCGGTAAATACCTATGCGATGTTTCAGACAGCGTATCGAATTCACCTTGGTCTCGAATATATTCCACGTACAGGTCGTGACGGAGATCTTTCCGTACAATTACGCCTGAGACTCATTTCGCTCTCTTTTATTTTTCAGAGGCGAGGGGGACAACAACAATGGAGTATTTAGTTTGCAGTCCCACACACTATTCGATTGGTTTTACCGAGTATTCGTCTAGGAACTTACCAACAACCTTTATATTAGAGCTATTAAACAACGGATGTTCTTGCGGATAATCGCTGGTATCAAATTCGTTTACTAAATGTGATTCAGAAATGGTCGCGTGCACATCATTGGTTGCGATGTGCAGCAGCAGCGAGTCACTGTCAGTGTACAACATCTTGACAGAATTCTGGTAAAACGGTTTGATTTTGTCTTTATAAAATTCGTACATGAACAGCTTCTACAAGTTCAACACGAACGAACCAACATAGATAGGCTTTGTGAGCTTTAGGTTCAATATTTTTTACTGTGAACGGCAACAAATCTATCATGAAAGATCTTTCGAGATTCAAAGGCAGGATCATCGATCAGCCTTTGAAGTTTGTCTACTTCACTAATACGGACAAGGTCGACTCGACTTCGTTTACGCGGCTTCTGCAATGTTTTTCCGAATGCGGAGTTGTTCATAAATTTAAAGAAATATTTCTCAAATTCATTTGTGGCCACTGTGTGCAGATCCATATTCATTTGTATCTACGGTGCTATCCAATCGTGCTGGCGAAATTCAATTATTCGATAGAATTAACATTGTAAGGCGATAAGCTGACAACAACGATTTTATGCGGACAAGCGGAAATGAACATTAGTCAACACGATTAACATTAGTATGCCCTTATGCCGGCAAGTTGAATTTAATAAAAACTAATTTGAATGAGTTGCATTGTATGTGAAGGAGTGTTTGACTTTTAAACTACCACGCGTTATTATATTATCCAACCTCTGAGTGCATTGTAACATTCATTTTCAAATGTGTTGCAAAATATCGAATGGCAATGCCGCATGGTGTAAATTTTATTCTTCACTTTGCTCCAGATGTACTGTATTCGTTAATGTCGTCATAGATCTAATGCACTCAGTGAACCCATTGTCGGTTCTCTAAACATCGGCACAAAGTGTTACAAAATATCCAATGTTAATGCTGTATGGAAACTTTGAGGTAACGCTGTATCTTTACAACCCCACTCGTAGCGTTAGACACCACAACTGAAACAATGTAATGGTCTCATTGACCCACATAGACAAATTATGCTCGAGTTAACAGATCTGGCGGTTGGTCCTGCCAGTTACTTGGACCTTCTCATTTTAAAAGTGTGAAATCGACCGTTTAAATCAAATAGTCAGGCAATACCGCGGAAAAATGGATATGCGTCATTTTATTGGTGTTAGCAATGACACCGATGGCATCCCTCTCGATAGTGGAGCGAGTATGTGCTACATTACCTTTCTCGTAGAGCACAGCATCATTCTCATTGCAGGGCAAACATCATATTCATCTTCATTCAGTCCGTTATCCCGTGTTGATGTCATCTTTATTAGTTGACGACTCTTTTCCTAATAATCTTAATTTCTTGGAACTCACTTTTTTATACTGAAGGTCGTTACCCAGCATGCACCGTAGTATGATGGGTTCTTCGAACTCGTTCCTTGTAGACGATCTAATGCACATTCTCCAAGACTCCACCCACGAAATGGTGATCAGAAAACTGTACCTTTTTATGTGTTTTGGACGTTTTGAAAGTCCAGTCTTAATCTTGGCCTGATTTTAAAACTTCTTTTGACACGTCAACGTTCTATGCTTGTCTAAATGACAGTTCAGTGGCAGTCCTTTTACTTTACATTTGGTATGAAGTTGTCCTTTATTATCTCATTAGTGGTAGCTGTAATGTTATGGTCAGCCACTGGTAACATTCAGAATAGTCTCTTCGGATGTTTGAAGAATCATTCTCCTAAACGTTTGTCTTTATGTGAAGATGATTGCATCTAGGTCTATCGATGCACATACAACCATGAATGTTAAGTAAAGGACGCGGTTTGCTAACGTTTCGAAAACCAAGCAAACTTTAAAAGGATCATATGCTGTCATGTAATTAGCAATAGTAACATTGGTAAACTCGCCCACTGGAACAAAATCGTCGTAATTCACAAAGATCAAAACATAACACTGTTTTGTACGTATTTCATCATTTTTCCTTTATCATTGATGGAACTGAAAATATTGACTTGCATAAACCCACTATTCTGGTTTAGGCATCTTAGGGCGTTGGGCAAGTTTTCTCCACAAACAGTTGAACATAACTTAAGCAAACGCTCGTCTTTCTTCACTCTGTTCCACGTCATACATCTCCTTATCATATAAGACATATCTTTACAACAATAACGTGTTCTTAAACGCTATCGTCCTTTTGCCTTGCCAGTTGTGTATTGAATCCGAAGATTTTGCTGTAGGGGATAACACGGGGGTGTTTCCGTAACTGACGAGGGTTTGTCGAGAATCTGGGCACCTTTTTGAAGTAATGACTGAAGACGTGTTTTCTGCACTTAAGGAGTTTGTAATATAAAACTGGTGGAATGAACATATAGTTTTATGATACGCAATCATACAAGTCTGCATAGATACATTTTGAAAGGTCAATGTATTCTATGAATAACGTTTTAAATAAGAAACAATCTAATCGTTGCAGAGTCTATGAGTGCGGTCTGAGCAGAGAGCAAGCAGTAATATAATACAAAGATATTTGCAGGGCATACAAGTTCAAGCTGGGATGATTTTCGAGGTTTAACTTCATATTTCTAGTGCTACCATCATGTCCACACGTTCTCAAAACCCTGAAAGGAGCAATAATAACAAACCATTTATAAATCGGTAGATGCAGCTTATTATTCGTCTTCACGGTATGCGTTAAAAATGCTGTTCTATATGTGTAACAATGCCATGGCATTTCACAAGACATCCTGGACAATATAAAGAGGAAAGGCTGTCTCCATGTGATTCACAAGAACATAATATCTTTGCTTGTTTCTGGCTGAGATATCCCAGAGCCCACCCGAGTGTCCATTGACATGAACCATTTTCATTTTTTGCTTTGTCACATATCAATATAAAACGTACCTAATCTACAGGGAAAACGAGCGATTTTATCTAGCGTATGATTCCTTAAGCCCGTTTAAAAATCATTATGCAAATGCATTATCCTGTTTGATATTGATCACGAAAGTTATCTGTCTGGAAAAACGGCAGTTAAGACATTTCAAAGTTCCGAATACTACTTCAACTGAAGATAGAATAAACCATTCTGATTACCGTCAGTAAGGATCGGTCGTCACTGTCAATCACTCTTTGCAGTAATTGAACGGATAATCATTGTTTTCTGGTTCAGTACAGCGAAAGGTAATTTACAGTGAACAAAACTTTTATTGCGCAATAAAGGAATCAAGACGCTCTCAGTTCACCGACATCCATTCGCTCGATAAAGACCGGATATGTTCCCTTGTTAACATTAGTTATACCCGATTGCTGATCTTTAAAATGACCGACTTCAAGAGTTGTTTGTCATATTGAATGAATAAACTGAAAGAAGAATAATATATTTTCTTGATATCATTTGTTGTCTTTTATGATAATCCGACTCGAATTAAAAGTGTTCTTTTCATATCAGAAATAAGTCATGGTTGCATTTTCAAACAGATTATAACATTTGTGAACCTAGACATTAATATGCGTAATTTAGGTGTTGTCTGTTCTGAGCAAAGGTATATTTTTATTAAGTGGAAAGTTTCATCTTAGCTCTCACCGTGTTATTTTAAAATGCCGGTGACACTTCCACCAGATTAACTAGAAAAATCTCAGACACATACTCCTTATCTTCTAGTGCAAGCAAAGGCCAACATAAAAGGAAGAAAGAATCAATGTACTTGTGAATACTCACGCATATAAAGGATTTTATATGTATTATGAGTGACGGACTGACTGGATGTAATCAATGATCAATAAATAAAACTTATTTCAAGCCAGGAGAAATATTGATTGTATGGATATTTTAGTATTAAAAACCACTTATTTATATGTGATGGCTTCATGTAGATATGGTATATGTGTCTACTTACAGATATCACGACTGAAAATTCTTACCAGGACATAACACCAAATCAAGGCCAGGAGACTACAAGCATGATGAAAACCGTCGAGCTTTTTTCCAGTACCTGTACGATGTCCGACTTTCTTTATGTCTCTCTCTCTTTCTTGCTACGTCATTCTCTCTGAGGTCTTCTTGTATGTACCGTCTGTGCAGATATATGGTTCTGCAGACACCGTAAGTACATATCTATGGAATTAAGTAAACATAAATAATTTTTGCAGCAGCATTATATCTGCTTGCAGGAGTTTTACTTCCTCTTCCAGGAGGATAACATCTCCTAGCTGACTGAATAGCTACTTTCGTGGGTGATGAAAGGGAATGTCTTTTGTAAACATGTATATATTTGTCTGCCCGTCTGACTGATCCAAACATGGAGTGAAAGTGGCCTCATCAAACGCCTGACCAATACATGTGTCAGCTAAAGGAATACTTTCCTTATCGACATCATTCTTAAGAGCTTTCTTTGCCTTAGCTCTAGTAACTGCACAAGCTGGGTATAAATCAGGGAATTCTTTTTCAATAGGATCAACTTTCTGATCCGAAGAAGGTTTGTCAGTTACAAGTGGATTAACCACAACCGTATCTCCAGCTAGGTCGTTGCCTAGTAATAAATGAATGCCCTGAACGGGTAAAAAAGATACTATTCCGACTGTCACATGTCCTGAAACTAAGTCTGATGATAAATTTACACAATGGAGAGGAGCATTAACAAAGCCGCACTCTACTCCCTGAATGAGAACACTCTCATTAGAAGAATACTTCTCAGAAAAAGGCAAAGTACCTGATATTAAAAGACTCTGCGAAGATCCTTTGTCCCTTAAAATTTTAATTGGGATAGGTTTGGCCAAATCACCCAAGAGTGATATAGAACCCTTCGACATGAATGGTTCATAATTCTTCATATTATAATTAGACTGGAGTTTATTAGACCCAACAAATGTATTGCTTTCATTACATGACCGTGACCTTGACCTCTTAGAAATAAGAGTATTTGGAATAGGTCTGTCTTGATTCTGATGCTTTTTTCTCAGTTTGAAGCAATCAGAAATAACATGCCCTTTCGTCTTGCAATAGGTACAAGTAGGAAGAAACAATGATTTTTGATCAATCTTATCAGAAGCTTGATTTCTAAAAGTTATGCCAGATTGAGATTTAGATGGGCTCATATTAGGCTGAAATACCTTTTAACCAGAAGACTGCTGAGTGGAAGACTTGCCTACAAAAAGAACTTTATGAGCTAAGAAATACTCGTCAGCAACACGAGCGGCATTTTCCAAGGTTTCGATCTTATGCTCGTCAAGATAAGTCTTAATGTCACTATGGACACAGTTCTTGAACTCTTCAAGTAATAAAAGTTGTCTGAGACTTTCTTAATCTTGATCAGCTTTCTTGGCTAAGCACCATCTATCAAATAACTGCTCTTTTTCCCTTGCAAATTCGACACGAGTTTGTCCAGCTTCTTGTTTTATATTTCCTGAATTTTTGCCGATAAGCCTCAGGGGCTAACTCATAACTCTCTAAGATAGATTCCTTAACCAGATCATAATCAGCTCATTGCTGAACTGATAGTGAATGGTAAATATCACTAGCTTTACCAATAAGTACACATTGTAATAATAGAGTCCAATGCTCCCTTGGCCATTTCAAATTTCCCGCAATTCTTTCAAAACGAGGAAAATATTTGTCTACTTCTTTTTCTCTGAAAGGGGACACTAACCTAATATTCTTAGTAACATCAAAACTTGAATTTGTATGTGAAGTGGGAACGTGCATTTCACTTGCCAGCTCTATTTCTTTATTCTAAATTGATATTCCCTCACTTTCTTCTCTTTGCATTTGCATTCGCATCTCTCTCTCTCTCTCTCTCTCTCTCTCTCTCTCTCTCTCTCTCTCTCTCTCTCTCTCTCTCTCTCTCATCTAAGTGCATTTGCATTTGTTTTTCTTCTTTCTGTAACTGCATTTGTTCTTTCTGTAACTGCAGTTGTTCTTTCCGTAACTGCATTTGTCTTTCTTTCTCTCTTTCTTCCTTATCTAATTGCATTTGTATCTGTTTCTCTTCTTTCTGTCTGTCTGTCTCTCTAATCTTTCTGAAATTGTAACTGCATTTGTTTCTCTTCTTTCTGTAACTGCATTTGTTTCTTTTCTTTCTGTAACTGCATTTGCATTTGCATTTAGTTTTCCTCTTTAGCTTTCTGAAGTTCAATCTTTCTTAACTCCATTCCATCTGGTATTTTAATTTTAATTCCTTTACTTTTATGTCAGAGTCTGATACAGACTTATTGATCGAAAGCAAAACACTTTAATCCAAAACATTCTTTTCTACCAAACACTGGACCAAAATGTTTTTATTTCTTGCTTCGTTAAAGAAGCTTTTGCCTCAGAAAAATCATATTTTCTGTCAAGCTGAAGCAATTCATCTTTTTTGAAACAATCCAACTGCTCCTGGGTAGGATTTGAAAGATAGACTTCCACTTTTGATGACATTGTAAAAAATGCCTGTTGATTTCAATAAAGGTTTCAAAAATGTGACATAATAATTAGGATTTAAAAAATTCTGGAAACTAGGGGAATTTAAATTTATTAAAAAAAACAATTTTCTGAAATATTTTAGCCAGAATTCATATATCCCAAGGACGAGCACCCCACTTTTCTTGTTACGTGTCTAGGCTCGTACATGTAATGGAATTACAAAAATTTAAAACTAACAAACAAATAATTAAATTACATATAGATAACAATGACTAAAACCAAAAAATAAAAACAACATGAAAATACTACCATGCAATGCACGTTGATGCAAATTGTCTCTCTCTCTCTCTCTCTCTCTCTCTCTCTCTCTCTCAAAACCTTCGGGCACAGATTATGCTAGTTATGCTTTAAGCTGCTAAATTTGTATCCACTACTTATTAATATCTCATATCTATATTGACGCATAAATTGTTAATGGTGATTCCAAGGCTCACAACTTTGGCGTCGAGTATGTGTCTGGAGTAATTAAAAAGAAACAAAACAGAAGCAAACCAGTGATTTACGATATAGGGAAAGGTGGAAAATCGGGCTAAATGAGCGGGACAATATATTTCTATAAACCACTCTCAACCAAACACCCTTGGAAACCAAAATGTTTACAGTTTGAGAGGTGCTTGGGTAGCTGCGGATGTGAAAAAATATTTTTTTGGAAAGAGTGTATGTGAAGAGAGAGAGAGAGAGAGAGAGAGAGAGAGAGAGAGAGAGAGAGAGAGAGAGAGAGATTAGGCCTGAGATGGAATGTGCTTCGTCCAAGGTTGGTTAAACCATTACCACACAAGATCATTCAGTTTGTCAAATCTGCAGGCATTGTTCAAATGATGTTTGTTTGCATCACTGTTGATTTCGAATTCATTCTTGTAGAATTCAATTTTCTTTCCAATATATAAAACAGTCAATGTCACTGTGCCTAATTGTTACCCTACATTCTTCATTGTAGGGTTTGGTACAGATTCATACTTACGCATGAAACTAACTTTATCCTGTAATGACAGTTCAATTCTATTATTCCTAGCTAGTCGATCTGAGATCTTGACGTGTCTGTGAAGACAAATGACAGTCGTGACTACTTTATAACACGTATTGAATGATTTGTCTTCAGTAAAAATTAATGACTCTTGCATAGACTCTTGTTTTGTTGGTTTCTGCCGGCAAATCACAAAAACCATTGCCAAAATGCCTATTTAATAAAAAGCCACTGATATTTAAAAATTGTTTTGTTGATTGTGTGTACAAATGAACAGCGTCAATCACAATTATAAAATAAGAAGATAAACATAATATTACTTCAATAGTTACCTACATGGATTTAGTTAGCATTCGACTTAAAAAGCTGGCTTAAAAAGCATTCGACTTAAAAAGCTGGCTTAAAAAGCATTCGACTTAAAAAGCTGGCTTAAAAAGCATTCGACTTGAAAAGCCTTTTGTTAGCCCTAATCTGTGTCGGCGCGTGTGTCAACTATTGTTTAACCTCGCGTGTCCTTGAGACACTTCCCATTTTTTTGTCTCACAGATACGCATACAAAAATCCTGGCTAAGTGTAACTAATATATCCCTGAGTGTGACGGGAATTTAGCGGCTAAAGTTCATTCCAAGTTTGAGGCGAGTTTTGGTTTTATGGGGTCCTTTATAGCGTAAAGTTGAAATTTGGGATCGACATTTGTTTCAGGCATTTAGGAATTGAGTGATTTCGGTTTCAGGGGAGAAAAAAGGATATAAAAGAAAAAAAAGCGAATCTTGAAATAATTCTATCTTGAAGAGATATGTACGATGAGTAAAATCAATATAAATAGAATATGTGCAAAATCTCGTAAGATAATTAAAGTCATTTAGAAGCAAAGCAATAGTTTATAAGGTGGGAGCAAATATAATTTGATTAATTAGTAGTTATGAAATACGATCAGAACAATAATTTGTTAAGACCACCAGGTCAAGTAATCCCTGGTTTCTTTTAGCCTAGAAGGAGGTCCTCGTTTATTTTTTCGTTGGTCACAGCTACTTTTCAAACATAGTGTCATCAATAAATGTTTGGATTTGTATTTGAGTTTGCTCTCATTTATACAAAAGCTTGACACAGTAGCGTGTATACATTAAAAGAATGTCAGCTCTCATATCTGTAAATTTCTAGAGCGGTGATCGAGTTCACTACTTTCTTATGAGTTCTGTATTTTGTTGATCTTGCCTCTCTTTTTGCCCTTCCGTATACTTTTCAAGCCATATCACTTTTTCTTGAAGGCAAATGCTACTAATAACTAATACATTTCCAGAGCCATTTACATTAAAATCAAAATGTAATGTCCTTCGCTTTTTACAGTTTCTTCCCATGTATATATCATCGTGTTCATAAATGTTCTTATTTAGCAATCTAAATGCCCCTTCTCAGGCCTGCCTTTCTTTGTAATACGGTTTGTATTGTAATGAAATCGTATAAATGGAAGCCATCACCCGCTCTCATCTATGGGACTATTATCTTAATCTATCATTTCAGACTACACATAAATTTAAGCATCTTCAAGATGACCATACATGTTACAAAACGACACTTTGAGGTAAAAATGAGACTTTTTCGTAGCCATTTAATGAAAGATAAACCCGTCTTCGCGTAATACGTGATAACAGGTAAGTGTTCTGGTAGCTTGAAACATCGAAAAGATTTATTATAATTACGCCTTTACCAATTTCCCAACTCAATTTCTTATTTGATCGCTGTCCTGGGTTTGCCTGTCTTATTGTTTGCAGTTTGGGACCATCCCAGTGAATTTGTCTGTAGTTATAAGCCATGTATTATCAAATAATTGTGTCTGTACCATGTGATGTAATTCTACCGCTTCTGTTTGTTTTTTTTTTTTTTTTCAGGTATGGATTTAGTATTACAGAAGATTACGTTTATTTGCTTCAAATGTCATATAAAATAGAATTCGGTATTTACTATCCACGTGGTAACTATACCGGTATCATCGGAGACTTTTCATGTGATTTTATTACAAACACTATTTAAAACCCTTTGCAAACGCACAGTGAAAGCAATACAAAGGATCCTAGGCTCGAATTTAACTTTTTTACTTCTTGCATGTTTCGTGAGTAGAGAAATAATCAACTTTCAAAACCCTATTTATATTGACATTTTGTTGAAATGAGAATGAATTACAACATATTTCAATCCGTTGCATTTGTACCGTCCTCGCGTGATTAGGGCGAGGTGGTGAACAAAAAGGGATTCAGTTAAAGGGAGTCAACATTGAGAACGCTTACAACAGTCGCTTAAAGCAGCAGTTCTCTTAAACCTCAAATAATATTAAAACGAAAGAATTAATAAATTGAATATATTAAAATTGTTGTTACCTTGATTCAGTAAAATTATTCATCGATCTTGTTAATGAAAAAAGGATAATTTTGAAAACAGCATCCTGTCAAGATCCGGCAACAAATATCCATGTAAAAGTCATTCCGTGCTACATATTTCACTGATGTATTCAAGCTGTATGTGTAAATTGTAGGCTCAAAACTCCTAGATTAAAACATGTATGGATAAATCTCTATTATTTCATTGTCAGGGTAATGAATAATTGTCTATAAATACAAATTTACGGGCGTCTGCCTCTGCGGCTATGGCGAAAGGTCTTCTAGAGTTGCAACTGAACAGGCTTTCACTGTCACAAAGTGTTTATATATTCACAGAGAAGTCAACCTATCTTTGAGTGTTGTATACTGTTTGCTTGTTAACAAAATTTAAATCTACAATGTAGCAAACTTACACAGCAAGTTTTATTTGGATTGTTTGTCAAGAGTTGGCATGTAATTCCCTAAATTAGCATTATTATTAAACTACTTATACTACTTATATGCAGGCACACACTAAAATGGACACACACACACACACACACACACACACACACACACACACATATATA